>CM034148.1:708167656-708364779 GCA_019776745.2 Taxus chinensis
TTCGACCAACAATGCAAATGTTTCCTGAAGATACTTCCACGATCTACCCAAAGGTATTTTTGGAAACCAAAAATACACTAACCATGCCGATTGAAATGGATTCCTCTTCATCATCCCTACTTCCATCAAAACTTCTACCCATCACTACAACTATTCCCAAACCTAAAAACCTACCCACACTTATCCCGCCTGTATCTAGACCCATCACTACTTTAGGTGTTATGCCGACATCAAGCCTTACCCACCCACCTATCAGATTGGACTTAGCCAGGTCTTTCAGAGACCACGGTAGCATTAGCTTCCCGCCTAAAAGGAAAACCCAACCTCTAGGCCGTGTACACTGGTCTCACCTACTACACCATTATCACCCTCCCCCCTTCCATCCATCTTAGGACCTCATCCATCAACCTTGACTAAAAAATATCATACCCAAGGCTAGTCAAAATCTAAACAACCTGCTATTACATCACGAGCCTTTGTTAAACATCATTCACCCAAAAACTAAAATCCCTCACCCTCACCCATAAACACAATGACCGTAGTGGCATTGGCTTTGACGCACTGTCGACACTAAAATTTTCCTCCGTAATTTCTATTTCATTAATGTATGATGTTGTTAAGTATAATTAGTAGTAGCGTCTGATAGAAGATAACGGCACCGCAGTATGGTGCCGCCAATAATGTGGAGTACGGTAACAGTCAAAGTACAATAGGAATGTTGTAAAAAGTAAATATTTGTCGTAAGTGGTCCGGTAATGTTAAAATGTCAAAGTTTGGGTAATTAGAGAAGTAGGGTCTACGTGATTAGGAATTAGAAATATTATATTGGTAATAAGGACAAGGAGTGAGGTCATAAATATTTTGTGTATTTTATTTGTAAAAAGTCTAAAAATGTGGAACCCATGTAAAATGATAAGGTTTATCTTATCTTAACAGATAAGCCTACATGTACAGATAAGAGTTAAGGTATGGAATATGATTCGTCGGAGTGGATTTCTTATCCTATCTTAGAGATAAGATGATAAGCCTGGAAGTTCTATAAATAGAGAGGCTACCCCCCTCATTTAGCATAGAAAGAAGTAGTGAGAAATATTGTAGGAAGTGTTCGAAGGAAGCCATCAGTTAAAGGTGTGTTGAAGAAGCCATCAAGAGGCGTAATTGTAAAGTTTCTCCCCTAGTCTTGTTGAAGTACCTCATGGGTGAGATTGTAACAATTTCATGTTAATATTATTATTTCTTTGATATTTCTGATTTGTCATCATTCTGTCTTATCATAGTCGATGGTATTCTTGTGTTATGTTGTTGTTCTGTTTCCAGATTACATCCACCAAACTAAAGGCTATGCATTAGTAAATAATCATAGCACGAGGAGTTCCCGGTGAAGAATTATCATAGTGCTGGATTGGTGATGACATTTTGGTTCCGTTGCCAGGACCATTCCTCGTTGGTGGATTTTCTGGAGAGATATTCCCACTTAGTCAAAAATCAATTGGAGGGTAACCTTGTTTTTACTGTGCATAGTAGTTACCATGGTAAAGTCATTTTTACCGTGAATAGTAGTTACCATGTTAAAGTCATTTTTGCCATGAATAGTAGTTACCTTGGTAAAGTCCTTTTTGCTGGGAATAGTAATTACCGCAGTAAAGTCACTTTTTACCGTGAATAGTATTTACCGCAGTAACTTCACTTTTTACCGTGAATAGTGTTTACCACAGTAAAGTCAGTTTTTACCGTAGTAAGTCAAGTTTTACCATAGTTTACCGTGGTCATTTCTATTTTACTGTAGAAAGGTCTAAAGTCACTTTCTAGTATAGTGATTCCAATCATTTGTGCACATAAGTCTTGTTAATTGTACTTGTGAGTTGGTATTTCACGGTGGTTACTTTTGAAAATGGGAAAGATTCCTATTTTTTCAGCTCAATCTAATGAAGATGCTTCTTCTTTCATTCAAGAGTTTAAGCGATCTTGTATTTGTAATGGCCTTATAAGAAGGGAACAATGGACTGAATTTTTTCCTACCTTTTTGGATGGATCAGCACTTAGGTGGTTTGAAACACTAGGAGATAATGTGAAAAATTCATGGGATTTATTAACTGAAAGTTTTCTTGAAGAATTTGGTGAACAACAGAAATATGCAGATCTCATGATCGAGATCACAAAGCTATCCCAAGGAGAGAAGGAGAAGATAAGGGATTATCATGCTCGTGTTCTAGAGCTAAGGAGGAAGCTCGATGCCCAGATCCGGAAGGAAGGACTAGCGGATGGGTTGATGAATGGCGTGGATAATCTCCTCTGTAAGCACTTCATTCTTGGGATGAAGCCAGAGATCAGACAACGAGTGAAGTATGACCGCCCAGCTACCATTGAACAAGCAAAGGAGATTGCAAGAAGGCAAGAAGAAAGCATGGAAGAGGAGCCCAAAGAAATTGTTGCTAAAGTAGAGCCTACACCAGCACCTTTGGTCCAGAATCCACAACCACTCCCGGTGAGCACAAATATTTCTCCTAGTACATCTACTGAGTATGAAGATCTGCTCAAAAAGATGGGTCAGTTAACTATTAATCTTCTTCAAGGAAAGGAATTTAGTTCTCAGGGAGGAGATAGAGGTCCAAAAAGAAATATTTCTGAAGTTGTTTGTTATGGTTGTCATAAAAAGGGTCATTATAAGTATAATTGTCCAGATAGAGCTTCTACATCTGGTAAAGGAGATAATGATAAAGGAAAAGCACCTGTGAATTCTTTTGATGTAGTAGATAAGAGCAGAAATAATGAAGTAGATGTGTTTGTAACAAAAAGAAAGAAAGAAAAAGATAATCAAGATGGAAATGATCCTAAGAAGATGAAAGAAGAAACTAGTAAGAAACATAGGAGAAGAAAGTTGGGTGTGCAGGATTTTCTGATTTCACAGGGGCAAGGACCATACTCCATCTTGGAAGATCTGTCCAAAAGGCCTGCAAATATTACATATGGTCAACTCTTGGCTATGTCTTCTGAGAAGAGGCGGGAGTTGCGAGGTGGACTCAATGCTCGAAGAAGGAAGGAGGTTGAGGTCCCTGTTTTGGAGGCAGAGGCAGATCCCTATGCTCCACAAGCTGAGGTATTATGTAATGGTATTTCAATTCATGATGTCTTAGTTGATGGAGGTGCTGCAGTTAATGTAATGACCGAGTCTGTAATGAATATGTTGGGTTTAAAAATTGATCGCCCTTCAACACTTATGTTAAGGTCATTAAATAAAGGAAAAACTAAACCAGAAGGTGTAGTTTCAAATGTGGCAATATCTGTTATGGGTGTTGTATGTGTGGTAGACTTTCAGGTGATGAAAAATGGTACTGTTGTGTACCCAATGCTGCTGGGAAGACCATGGCTAAGGAGAGTTCATGCAAGAAACTACTGGAATGAAGGTTTCATGACACTTGGACGTGGTAGAGAGAGGGTGAAGATAAATGTGATCCCTCGACATCATAAGGCAGAACCTGTGGATTCAAGTGATGAAACTGATGATTGGACATCCTCTGATTACTCTAGTACCAGTGAAGTGGACACTGAAGATGAAGAAAGTGAGGTTGATGTTTCAGTCATGGATATCCTTCCAGTCACACCAACTCATGACCCCATAAAATTATCTGAAGAAGAAGTTGATGATCGTCTCCAACAAATAAAGATTGGTGATGCTGTGATGGAGAGTGAGAAGGAATCCTACCTCCAGCTCTTTCGAAGGTACATACACCTATTCACTTTTGATTACAAGGAACTCCGTCAAGTAAGTTGGGTAGAACATTGTATTGAGCTGGTAGATGGTGCTAAGCCCATAAAGCAAATGCCATATAGAATGAATCCTAATTTTTCCAAGACTGTAAAAGAAGAAATAGATAAGTTGCTTGATGCAGGATTCATATTTGCTGTGGAGAATTCAGAATGGGTTTCTCCCATTGTGATCTCAATAAAAAAGAATGGGAAGCTACGCATTTGTGTTGATTACAGGAAGCTCAATAAGGCAACAAAGAAGGATCATTACCCTCTTCCATTTTCAGATCAGATCTTGGACGAAGTAGCTGGCCAAGAGTGCTATAGTTTTGCTGATGGATATAGCGGCTACAACCAAGTTCGTATAGCAGAGAAAGATCAGCTGAAGACCACGTTCACCACTCCTTGGGGAACGTTTGCTTATAGAGTTATGCCTTTTGGGTTGTGTAATGCTCCAGCAACATTCCAGCGGTTGATGAATAGGGTGTTCGAACCCTACATTGGGACCTTCATCAGAGTATTTCTGGATGATTTTTGCATCTATGGGAGCAAGTTGGACCACCTGCACCAAATGGAGACAGCGTTTCAAAGGTTAGATGAAGCACAAGCCTCACTAAACCCTACAAAGTGTGTCTTTGGATGTTCTAAAGGCGTTTTGTTAGGGCATGTTGTATCCAGAGATGGTATTGGTACTGATCCTGATAAAGTTTCAAAAATCAAAGATTTACCATTTCCTCTTAATAGAAGTAAGTTGAGATCATTTTTAGGCCATGTGGGTTACTATAGAAGGTTCATCAAGAATTTCTCAAAGATTGCACAGCCACTAACCCAGTTCTTGAAGAAGGATGTTACTTATGAACCAGGAAATAAGGCGCATGAAGCTTTTGGACAACTGAAGGAAGCCCTGGTGTCTTCACCTATTTTGAAGAATCCAGATTGGAGCAAGCCATTCATTGTGTACACTGATGCCTCAGATACAGCACTAGGAAGTACTTTGAGCCAAAAGGATGAAAATGGGAATGATCATCCAATTTACTTTGGGAGCAGACAAATGAGCAGTGCTGAGGTAAATTATACTGTAACTGAAAAAGAGGCTCTGGCTATCATTTTTGCTGTAAAGAAGTTTAGAAATTACTTGCTAGGGCAAAAATTTCTAGTTGTAACAGATCATCAGGCTCTAAAATATATTGTAAATAAGCCTAACCCATCAGGGAGGATAGCAAGATGGATAATTTTGCTACAAGAATTTGAATTTGATATTATAGATAGGCCAGGAAAGAAGCATGTCAATGCAGATGCACTCTCTCGAGCCTATGATGGTTTAGGATCATCTTGTGATGATGATGATTTCCCCGATGCAGCCTTGTTATCCCTTGACACAATCCCTAGTGAATACATAGATATTTGGAATTATCTGAATGAATTCAAGTTTCCTGATGGTGCCAATGCAAAGACTAAGAGAAAGATTACTCAAGCCAGTCGTCCATATTCTATTCTGCATGGAGTATTATTTCGAATAGGACCTGATGGACAGTACAAGAGGGCAGTTGGACGTGAACAAGGGAAGGAACTGCTAGAAGAATTCCACAATGGTACATGTGGAGGGCACTTCTCTGGACAACTTACAGCAAGAAGGATCTTGGATGCAGGTTATCACTGGCCCACTCTTTTTAAAGATTGTTATAATTATTGTAAGACATGTGATATTTGTCAAACACATGGTAACCGTAAGACTTCATCAGCTCCATTATGTCCTATTCTTCCCCTTGGTCCCTTTGAAAAGTGGGGAATAGACATTGTAGGTCCACTTCCAACTACATCACGCCAAAATAAGTATATTGTAGTTGCCACAGATTATTTAACCAAGTGGGTTGAAGCTAGGCCATTGAAAACAGCTTCCATGGATGAAGTGGCAAGGTTCATGTATGAACGCATTGTCACCAGATTTGGTTGCCCATTAGAAATTGTAACAGATCAAGGAAGCCACTTCATTAATGAGGTGGTAGAAGCCCTAGTCAATAAATTTTCTATTAAGCACAGGAAGGCAACAACATACAAGCCAAGCACAAATGGACAGGTGGAACGAACAAATTTTGTGTTGTGTCAAATTCTAGCAAAAGATGCAGCCTTGCAGGTACATAAATGGGATAAAAGGATTCATGCAGCATTGTGGGCATATAGGGCAAACATCAAAGTCAGCAACAGGATACTCCCCATTTCAGTTGGCCTATGGCATTGATCCAGTTCTTCCTATTGAGTTTGATATTCCCACTGTGAGAGTTATGAAAAATGAAAGGATGGATGAAAGTGATTCAGTAAAAGAAAGGTTGGTACATCTTCATTTACTGGAGGAAATGAGAGAAATAGCAAAGGATACAAGCCATAAGAAGAAAATGAAGCAGAAGGAATACTTTGATCAAAAGATCCGGTGGTCTCCATTTCATGTGAATGACTTGGTTCTAGTATATGATTCCAGATACAAAAAAAAGAAGACAGAAGAAAATTTCTTCCAAAATGGATGGGGCCCTACAAAATAGCAGCTGTGCATGAAAATGGTACGTACCGACTGGAGGAATTGGATGGCACTCCCATTACGAAATGGGTCAACCACGACAAGTTGAAGATTTTCCAAGCACCAGAACAGTCTACTCCGAGGACGGAGTAGAAGCTAGGAAGGGGGAAGATGTCGACACTAAAATTTTCCTCCGTAATTTCTATTTCATTAATGTATGATGTTGTTAAGTATAATTAGTAGTAGCGTCTGATAGAAGATAACGGCGCCGCAGTACGGTGCCACCAATAATGTGGAGTACGGTAACAGTCAAAGTACAATAGGAATGTTGTAAAAAGTAAATATTTGTCGTAAGTGGTCCGGTAATGTTAAAATGTCAAAGTTTGGGTAATTAGAGAAGTAGGGTCTACGTGATTAGGAATTAGAAATATTATATTGGTAATAAGGACAAGGAGTGAGGTCATAAATATTTTGTGTATTTTATTTGTAAAAAGTCTAAAAATGTGGAACCCATGTAAAATGATAAGGTTTATCTTATCTTAACAGATAAGCCTACATGTACAGATAAGAGTTAAGGTATGGAATATGATTCGTCGGAGTGGATTTCTTATCCTATCTTAGAGATAAGATGGATAAGCCTGGAAGTTCTATAAATAGAGAGGCTACACCCCCCTCATTTAGCATAGAAAGAAGTAGTGAGAAATATTGTAGGAAGTGTACGAAGGAAGCCATCAGTTAAAGGTGTGTTGAAGAAGCCATCAAGAGGCGTAATTGTAAAGTTTCTCCCATAGTCTTGTTGAAGTCAATAACACTTGAAGTACCTCATGGGTGAGATTGTAACAATTTCATGTTAATATTATTATTTCCTTTGATATTTCTGATTTGTCATCATTCTGTCTTATCATAGTCGATGGTATTCTTGTGTTATGTTGTTGTTTTGTTTCCAGATTACATCCACCAAACTAAAGGCTGTGCATTAGTAAATAATCATAGCACGAGGAGTTCCTGGTGAAGAATTATCATAGTGCCGGATTGGTGATGACACGACCTCACTGAGGAAGACAAACCTTCTCCACCTCATTTACCCACATCACCATCTTTACCCCATGGAGTCCATAGATCCCAAATCTATTCCTCCTAAAAAAAAAATTAAACATAATTTCCCTGGGACCTCTAACCTATCAACATGATGGTGAGGCTCCCTCTTCTCTCCCATTCCTATATCTTGACATGATCGATGATGATACACCTTCTATTAATTTCATTCAATGTTAGGACGATGAGTCCATCCTCACCTACCTTGGTGCGGAAGACTCTTATATTCACTGGTCATTACCCTCTGAGACACAAACCATGTTAAACGAATCGACTATGAAAATTGACATTAATACGGAGAATGACCCACACATTCTAAAGATAGGCTAATCTTTAGATGCTACTGAACATGAAGCTTTTGCCTCTTTCCATCGGGACCATAGCAATGATTTTTCCTAGTCCTATGCCGATATGCCCGGTATTGACCCAAAAATTGTGGTCCACGATATCGTAACCATTCCTGATGCCAAATCCATTAAACAAAAGTTGTGGAAATGCATTGTCACATTGCTCTTTTGGTTAAAGAAGAGCTTTAGCACCTTCTCTTAGTTTCCTTCATCTTACCCATTGACTATCCCCAATGGATTTCTAACATCATTCCTATCACAAAGGAAACAAGGGGGCTCCACATTTTCACCAACTTCTGTGATTTCAACCTAGCTTGTCCCAAAGATGAATTTCATCTACCAGGCATTGACCAACTAGTTGATCTCACCACCAGCCATGAGATACTATCACTCATGGATGATTTATCAGGTTATAATCAAATATTACTTACTCCATAAGATTAACACAAGAATTCCTTCATCACCCCTTGAGGTACCTTCTACTATCGAGTCATGCCTTTTGGCCTTAAAAGTGCAGGTGCTACATACCAACGAGCCATGAGTTACATCTTCCATGACATCATGCATAGCATATTGGAAGATTACGTAGATGATCTTCTTTCCAAATCCAAACATTGAGCTGAACACATGACCATCCTTAAGGTCATATTTAACTGCCTCATCAAGTATTATGTTCATCTTCAACCAAAGAAGTGCATCTTTGCGGTAATTTCAGGAAAACTCCTTGGTTTTATCATTTCTTTGCATGGCATAGAAGTTGATCCTGCTAAAGTAAAGGCTATTATAGAAATACCTCTACCTAAGTAATCTTCATCAACTTTGAAGCCTGCAAGGTAAGTTGCAATCCATTCATCATTTTATCTCACAGATTTCCTACCACTATTAACCATTTCATAATCTTCTCAAGAAGGATGTTTCACTCAAATGGGATGATGAATGCCATAAAGCCTTTGATGCCTGAAAACAATACCTTCTTCAACCACCAGTGCTCATTCCTCCTAAGGATGACCAACCCTTTTACCTATACATTTCTACTACTGACCTTTCTTTAGGTTCCATGCTCACTCATCGTGACGAGAAACATAGAGAACAAGTGGTTTATTACATAATTTGTACCCTTCTGGACTATGAAACTAGATACACCCATGCCAAAAAAATCTTCTTAGCCTTAGTTTTTGTCACCACCAAACTCCACCATTGCCTACTCAACTACAAAACTTTCATTGTTACCAATACTGACCCCCTATACTATATGTATGCCAAAACCTACCAACATCAGCGTGTTGCATGTTGTCTTATGCTTCTAGCCGACCTCAACCTCGAATTCATTCATCAGAATTCCATCAAGGGCCAAGTTATCATTGACCAACTAGAAAACACACCTCTTTTAGGGAATCGACCCTCTAACATTGTTTTCCTAGATGATTCCATAGCTACCCTCTTTTTAGATGAACCCACTTACCAAATGACACTCTTCTTTGATGGCTCCAATTGTCAGTGTGGAGTTGGGGCTGGTGTTATCTTCATTCCTCTTGAGGGTGAACCAATGCCTTTATCTTTTAAACTAGATTTTGATTCTACAAACAATATCACTGAATATAAAGCACTTGTATTATGTCTTCAGGCTTCTTATGCCCTAGATGTTAAGTCAATCAAAATCTTCAGTGATTCCCAATTGGTTGTAAACCAAGTCAATGGTATCTACCAGCATCGTAATGAGATACTTCAAAATTATAAGCATCACGTAGACATACTTTTGACCACCTTTGACCATTACAAACTTCAGACCACGCCATGTTCTACCAATAAGTTTGTGGATACCATGGCCTACTTGGCTTCTCAGATAGCCACTTTACCTGCCGAATCGAAAATATTTATCACAATACAAAGGTTGCAATCACCCTATTACTTACCTTGTGAGGTCTACTTTATCAGAACCGTTGCACCTGACCCACGTGACCTTTAATATAAGAAGTTTGTAGAATATCTTTCCCTTTCCATTCTACGCACTAATCTCAATCGTAATGGAAAACATGCCTTTCTTAAAACTGTCTCTCATTATGTCATCATGGGTGGTCTCCTTTATAAGCGTGGCTTCAATGGTATTCTCTTACGATGTCTAAGAAGTTTTGAAATTCCCTACACTATCAAGGAATTTCACGATGGAATTTGTCAAGGTCACTTTAGTGGTTTAGCTATGACAAAAAACATTCTTTGCCTTGGATATTATTGGCCAACCCTTAACCAAAATTGTTGTGACTATGTCAAATGTTGTGTGAAATTCTAGCAACATGCTAATCTTCATCACACACCAAGTTATGTCTTACAGGTCGTACGAGACCTTTGGCCTTTTTCTCAATGGGGCTTGGATCTTGTCAGCGAGATCAATCCCCATTCTTCACAATGCCACTAATAGATTATAACTGTTACTGAATATTAAAATAAATGGGAAGAATTTATTCCCCTCATTTCTACAAAATCTAAGAAAATATGTGAATTCATCAACCATCACATCATTTATCGCTTTGGTGTTCCTCACTGCCTCATCACTAATAACGAAAAGTAATTCAAAAATAAAACCCTACATAAGCTATGGGATGCTTTTGGCATCCAACTTAGTTTCTCATCACCTTATTACTTGCAAACCAATGGCCAAGCAAAATTGACCAATAAAACCTAGAACAAAATTCTTATGAAAGTAGTTAACGATACTGGAAAGGATTTTTATTCACATGTTCCTTTCACCTTGTGGGTTTATCGCACTAGTATTCACACTTCGACTGCTGCCACACCTTATTCTCTAGTCTACGGTACCAAGGTTTTCTTTCCTCTCGAAGTCCAGATTCCATCTCTCTGTATCTCACTCCAAGACATGCTCAACGACGATGAATTTTTCCAGGATCGTTTGGCACAAATTGAGTTATTAGATGAACATCGTCTTAATGCTCTTGACCATCTTCAAATCTACCAAAAATGTATCAAACATGTCTATGAAAAATGTGTCCATGAACGAACCTTTTAGTTCGGCGACCTCATTTTGAAGGAAAATGAACATGTAACCAAAGAAGAGAAAAGTAAACAGAGAAAAATTTCTTGTAATTGGCTTGGACCGTATATCACTACCTATGCCTATGGATTAGGTGCTTATTGTTTGTCTTCACTCGAAGGTAAATCCAACCTTGAGCCTCTCAATGCCTTGCATCTTCAACAATTTTATTGTTGACATCAAGTCCTATATCACTTTATATCAATTGATCGCTCATCCCTTGAGCATCGTTCACCTTCCACATTACGCATTTCGGTGGATCCATGACTAAACGAGAATCATGTGATTACCCATCACCTTTCAACCTCATCTTCAATATGAGTACCATGGCTCTACTCATAACATGATTCTAATGGATAATTTTTTGTCTTCTTAAAGGTGGAATCTCATGGTCATTCATTAATCAAAACCACCTCTTTCATAATTAACCTCTGTGTGTTATGGTATTGTCTTCTAAACAAGAACCTAATCTTCCTATTTAGTCTTGTCCATGACTTAAACGTCCAAGAAAAATGGGATTCAACTCCTTAAGTCAAACTTATAGAAAAAGAGGAATCCCTCAAAAAGGGACATCTCTTCTCTCTAATTTGCCACTATAAATAGACTGCTCCCTTGAAGGAAAACTATATAAAGTCATTGCAAAAATACAATAAAAATATCTGAAAGATTCTTGCATCAATCATCTTCGCGAAGACCTCAAGGAGATAATATAATCATCCCATATAGACTTCCTGCATCAATCAATCTATTAGAACAAAATGAAGAAAATGATGAAATTTTTGTCATGGACTTTCCTATTTTTGATCCTTGCTTTCTTGCTAAGAAAAACATGTTATTGTACACTAAGTTATGCGGAAACACCCACTCTCACCTCATTTCCTTTTCATCCTAATTTCCTCTCTACTTAAGGGAATTTCCACAACCATGACACTTCATGATCATTTGACTTTATTCACCCTTAGAATAGTCCATTATGTAAATCCTTTAAGGTCTTACATTCATAAGCCCATCTATGGTATGGTAGACTCATTAAGGTTATTATCCATGAAGCATCTCTTTTTCCACCTCTTACCATTCGCATTCCTCATTACTTATTGATTATCCTATACAAGACCAGATCATCAACAACTATATTTAAAAAAACTCAACCATGCCTATGACCTAACTCAATCATGCCTATGACCTACATTCAACCATGCCTATAACCTCACCTTAACCATGCCTATGACCTAAACTCAACCATGCCTAAAAATTCACCACCGATCCTCCTAATTCATCATATTCTTCCCTAGCTTATGGGAGAACTACATCGGCCTGAGGCCCCTTTTCGCTGGGGCTATGTAGGTAGCACTTCGAGGGCATGGGGCCCTTGAAGGTTAGCTCGGCCACGCTTCACCTAACCTATTTTCCCCTTAATTTCCCTATTCACATCCTACCTTCGTTTGTTTCTATTTTATATCAGTAATTGGAAATTAAACCCAACAAGAAACAATTGATGAACATTTTTACCACATCATCACATCGTTAATTTATCATTTTCCCATTTCCACTATAGAAAATATTTGGAAACTTAAACCATAACATGCATATGCATCATCATTTATTTCCCATGTTACCAATGACTTGGACATTAAAATCAAAATTATAACCTGACTCCATCATGCCTATAACCTGACTCCATCATGCCTATAACTTGACTTCATCATTCCTATAACCTGACTCCATCATGCCTATGACTTGACTCCAACACACCTAATTGACCGAACTCAATCATGCCTAATTCACCTAGTTTCCATCACATACACAAATAATAATGGAAATTAAAACAAGTACACCATCCATACTATAAATATCATCATCTATATAAATGATAAAGTCTGTGTATAAATACATATGTACATAGATATAAATAAATACAAATATCTCAAATCGATACATACATATGTACATAGATATAAATAAATAAAAATATCTCAAATCGCTCAGATACATCCTCACCATCTTCGGCACGTAGACCGGTATATGATCAAAAATCTCAAAACTCTCATAAACAACATCACTCTCTTTAGCACGCATGCTGATATATACAAAAAACACATAAAAATGGAAGTATGCATAACTATTAGGCATCACCCTATCAGATATCCTCCATTTCTATCTCACATGTATCCTCCTCATTCTCTTCTCCTGTACGTTGTCCCACTAGCATCTCACCACCCTCCATGATCCTTGGCCTAAACTCTGATGGTACCTCACCTAGAGCTGGCCTCTGTGAACTAGTGGCCTTGCCCTGACCCTATCTTGAGGCTTGTTGGACCCTTGTACTCTCTACACTATGAGTGTGAGACCTAGTCCTCTCACTCGAGGCCTGATGTGCTCTATACTCTGTATGACTAGGGAAATCTATTCCTGTGGCCATCAAGTGATCCTGATCATATCTCACCTTGCCTAAGTCATCCCTGAACCTCGCCATGGGTACTATTTGCGGAAGTGCCATCGGTCTCTGACCCTGTACCTATACTGTGGGACCCTGTCCTGCCCCTTCCTATAAAATGGGACCCTATCCCTAAGCCTGTGTAGGTGCTTGTTCTTGAAGAGACACAATCTCCGTCTGTGTAGTGTCAACCTAGCCCTGCAAAATTTCTACCTACGCATGTAGGGCAGTCACCTGTACCCCATCTCCATCCCCACCTTGTTCGTGAACCTGTCCCTATGCTACCTAGGTCTGTAGGGATACTACCTATTCCTGCAGTGTGACCACTTGTGCCTCTGACATTGTCAGATGCCCCTGTGTTATCCCAAACTATGTCACTAGGGTAGTCACCTGCCTATGTAGGGCATCCCTCTAAAATGTAATAGTGGCTAAGTAGGGCTTCCCTAGCCTCGGAGGTACTTCCCGTAGCTATGATGTCCACCACTGTATGTACCTATTTGTAACCCCGACATCATCAATACACTGGTCTACCACCTGCTCCTCCTGCCCTGTAGACACCGTTGGTTGTGGTAGAGGCATATGCCTCTCTGCGTCATCCCTCATGTACTATGGAAATGGTGGAGGTACATCCTGTGGCAGCCTAAACTGTCGTGGGACCCTGTCAACATGTATCATCTTGTGCTCTTCTACACGGCACCCCTTTATCCATCAAAGAAACTGTAGCTCCTGTAGCTCCTCATCTATATGCCTGTATGATGGGAAGCCCACATATGGCCTCCAAATGATTTCCACACTGGAAAACCCCTCTAATACATGCCTATAATATGCTACATCGTGTGTAGCCCTGGTAGCTCAGCACTCTCCAATAGTAGGTACCCATCACCTATAGCCCACCCAAACCAAGCCCATCTCGAATGCATCGGATCAAGGTATGCCCACTGGAACCACACACATGATGTGCTTATATTCCTAGTAATGTAGTAGGAACACGCAAGATAAGTTGAACCTCCGTAGCCTCCCATAGGCATATAAATCTCTGTATAGCTGCACCAAGAATACTGGTGCCCATGCAAATCAGGTCATGTCCTCCATCATGTCATGAAGAACCCCCATCAATGCCTTTGGGAATCTCCCACCCTCAACATCTGGCAATGCAAAACAACATACTGCCTCCATCATCAACACCACTAACCTCATCTACTCTGGATGGGCCTGGTACATATCTCCATAACTCATGTTGTCGTTTTGGAACCTCAACTCCGCCATCCCCTCACCAAACACTGTCAACATGAACTCCTCATATGCCTATGAGGAAATGGAATACACATGCATCCATACTGTCGGCAGCTGCAGGATCTTATACACATCCTCCAAGGTGACGATCATCTCACCTGTCAGAAAACAAAATGTGTTGGTCACTCTCAGACTATGTGTTGGTAACATCTAACCCCAATCAAGCCAACCTCTACCACATGGCGCCACTCCTCAGCTATCGCGCTCCCTCATACTACTAATAATAGGGGAAATACCCTATCATGCATCTGTAACTAGTCCCTCACCTGCATCCAACAAACATAACATCATTAGACCTGAACCATACTCCACTTCACCCTTGAACCCAAACCTATTCCCCTGACCCCGTACTCGTGACCTATCTCCCCACACCAACACTAACGACTACATTTCCCCCCATCTCAATTTCACACCCCTTGACTCATTCATATTTATACCTCTTACCCATGCTATTCTCCGTCAACACCATCTTACTATCCCATGGTGTATCTCCCCCACCAACCCTATCTCCTCTTCTGGCCTAGTTTTCCCTAATGCCGATTGACATCGATTCCTATTAACCAACACCGGCCTCCCCAAATTGACATCGATCACCTCATTTTTGACTGATGTCGGCTAACTCTTACCGACATCAGCCAACTTTGACCGACGTCAAACAATGTCATGGCGATAAAATCCGTAAAACCCTACCCATTTTCTCTATACAACAAAGCCCGAATGCGACACCCCCGACCTATCCTTGGCCCGCCTCAACGCTTCCCGCACCCCCAACCCCACTCCTTCTGTACCCTACATCAACCTTCCCCCATCCTATTTCATTCATTTTCTTCCCCAATTTAAATTTAATTTAACCCCCCAAAAAACCATTTTACCCTCACCTAATTTCTACAAATAAATTTACCTAACCAACATAGAATGGGATAGAATCTTACCTCTTCGCGATGCCGTCTCCATGGGGGCACGTCGGGACGCTACACTAGTGGTCCACCTGACCCCTCTCCTTCCTCTATAATCACCAAATTCCATTTTCACCTCCAACCAACCGAATCACTCACACCGATCTCGTGGACCCGCCTATTGAATGACCAATCACCCGCTCCGAGGCAAGCCAACTCAACTCCCTATCTCTCTCCATCACTTTCCACTTTTCCAATTATTGGAAAATGAAAAATATTTCCTCAAAAAATAGAATTTTTCTTTTTAATCCCAATCCACTATGACCGACGTCGGTCGTATTTGTGTCATATTGAACCGTCTTCAGTCAACATGTCAAATAGTTTTCCTTTCCCCGCTCCATTTTCATTTTTTGCCACTCACGCTCACTTACTTTTTATCATTCCGACCACCCATTAAAACATACCTACAAACCCAACCTACCCCTACATTCCCTTTTCTACGTCTTAGGAGTTGTTATTTTACCTATACCTTGGCCTTACCCATGCCATGACCTATTTGCCTAAACTTGACCTACTTGGTGTGACCATTGACCTTATCTACTCACTATACCTTGAGATGTTGTTACCTATATTGTTTTAGCCTAACAACCATACCTTTTCTATTGTCGTGCCGTTTATCTCGACCAAACCTTTGGTGTACCAGAGAATACCTAAACGTTCATGCACTTGACCTACGCTGTGTTTCTCGACCATATCCTATACCTTGGATAACTGAATCACTTCACCCTTGTTTGAATAAACCTATCGACCTTGGACGATGTAGAGTTTGCAAGCTCTTCAACCTGGTATTGTGTTGCAATATATACATGTGCGTGTGATTCATTTCCATTATCCATGACCTGATTTTGAACATGACCTACCACCCATTACCCGACTTCACCGTCACCCTTTCTCTCAATACTCAAACCTTCCCCCACCTATCTTCCCCACCTAAAACTTTATCAAACCACTTACAAATTTCATCTTACACCTCATTAATGCCCAGTTTGAGGGGGATCACCTTCACCCACACATGGGGCATTCACTGCCTATTTTTCTTAGTGTCGCTTACTAATAAAAGCTACACAACAAAAAGGGGAAAAATGTAGACACCAAAATTGGGTCACACTCCCCTTGGTCCCCTTTTAAACAAATAACTTAAACACTTTTACCTAACCATGACTCTTACATCACACATTAATATTAATTTAATCAATTTAACTAAATTAATACTCATCCTCACTTTATTGATTATTTGATTATCTTAATTAAAACAATTTCCACCTCACCCCATCACCTCACCTAGACAGCTCATTATAAACTTATTTTTAGTATCTATCTCCTCACCATAACTAAATAAAACTTAGTTAAACCCTAAAAATCAATGCCTATTATTCCTCTAACCACATTCCCACTGATTAAAAGATAACGTTTGTTTTGATACACGATAAATGGACAGACATGTCCTAAATGATTGCGAAGATATGTCATTTTTAGTAAACCTAGGGAATCCTACCTTAACCACTGCCGGTCATCCCAAAACTGATGCCAGTCAACACGAAACTATCATCAGTTACCATATAACCATTTTAGTAACCTTGTTTGAGAGGTTAGACACATTCTCAAGTTTTGGGAGCAAAAGATACCTGTATGCAAGCAAGAACCAGAGCTCTTTCACATGTCCAAGCAGCCATAGCCATCATCAAGACAGATCTAGAGGTATCTCTCTCATGGTAGCATTCCTGGATACACCGCCATGACACCAAGCTCCATCCCACCGATCAATCATCACCACCACCTAGCCATTGGACCTGCAACATAAATAAGTGTGTTTATCACTTGTGTCATTCCATCCTTATTCTGTTTTAAAGGTTTTTGTCATCCATATTATCATTTCTTTTAACATCTCCATTCTCCCACCATTCACTTTCCTGCAGACTCAACCCTTCATCACCATACCATTAGATCATCTATACACGACCTTTATATATCTCTGAGTGTTTCTAATACCCCCACAGACCTAACCATCCGCTTTTTTCATATCTATCTAAGCTTAGACCAATTTCCACAATAAGATCTTATTGAGTTCCTATCATCTTGATCGTACCGACATTGGTTACACATGACTGTCATCAGTTCTCTCTAAATTGTCATCGGTTATATCTAACTAATACCAGTCTCTATGTTTTGGCCATCCTATTAATAAAAAAACCTAAGAATATATACCCAAAAAACCTAAGTGACACAGAATCCAACCCTAACTAGTACCAAAACCTTAACAAACTACCCCACCTCCAGATCCGATTGTAACCTATCCTATTATATTAGATTTGATTATTGTATTTGAATGACATACCTAAATCATATCAATTACAGTAGGATTTTTTTTTCTTACATTTTTTCTCGCATTAAGTGTTATTAAATAGTGGATTGATAGCCATCTAGTAAGTATCGTACTTCCCAGATCTAGCACACGCTAGGCATTCCACTGCCATATATTGTTTAACTCTCTTTTTTTATCTTGTTTTCTATTCCAAGTAGTTCCTACTAGCCAAAAGGAATCTCTCATAGTCACCATTGGATTGAGAAGTCAAAACATACAACAACCTTCAAACCAACTGTCACTACAGGTATTCCTCCTTAGCCCACACCCTTATCTATTTTGTCACATTCAAAATGTAAAGAAAATGGTGAAACATGGTAAGGCTCTTATCACTCTAGGTATAAGGTCTCCCAATATATATACCTTTAGTTTGATATACTGAACCTTTTTATATATGCACTCTTCCGATATACTCATTAGTATGTGGAAGAAGCTCAACCTTTCTATATGCTCAGTAGTACGTGAAAGAGGCATTAATGTACGTGAAATAATCCAATACATGGTACGAAGATAGTACTGAAAGGGGTCTGTATGATTATTGACAATGGCTCAAAGATATATCCTCGTATGCATGTGTAACATCGTTATATACTCAGATAATTTTAGTGTCTGAATTTACAAAGTGCAATCATTCACAAATGGATTTGAGGGCTAAAAGTGTGTGAAGTGTATCCTTATTACTCACCATCGATTTATAGGGTCTATGCCTAAATGACGTTATTGTAGCTATATTATCTCTTAAGTGTAGTATTAGTCGTGACGACTTTACCCGTAAGCGCTTCCTAGAGACGCTATTTATACCGAATGCTATGAAAGAGATCTGAAAATATCATGAGTGTTATAAAACCAATTTTTTGACTGATTTTGATTACAAATATCTGCTAGTGTTTTTAGAAGTTACAATGTTTGTGGTTAAATATGGCTACCTGCAAATTAGTACAATACACTGAAATATACAATTGAAATACTACAATTTCATCCAATATGCAGAAAAAATAGATGGCAGGCAATTCTTTTTTTTTTCGAGATCTTGGTGACCTCAGGAGCTCAATAAGGCTCTCTATCTAAAAAAACTGCAAAAAACATCTTTTAAAAGTAGTTTTAGGTGTCCCTCCTTTGGAAAATGTTTCTCATAATCAAAAAATATGCAATGTGGGAGAATTTATTTTTCCCAATATTAGGGTTTTATCCTCTATTTTTAGTGGCTAGTTTATCTATGAAAAACTAGTTTGGAGGTAGTTTTAGACCGCTATGTATGATAGTTTGATCAAAAAACCTGTCAAAATCAATTATTTTTAAAACTATCAATTTGGGGGTGAAGGTCCAACTGATTACCTCTTCTCCCCAAAATCCCTCCTCAAACCACCATAATGCTATTAGCGCGTAGGAGGAAAAGAAGTTTTTTGTATTTAAATAAAGAAGAAATTGACTAACCTTATGAAAAATGGGAATGGTAGGTCCTCACGGTGTCCACGTGGCTATTTTTTTTGGGGATGGCGGATTAGGGATTCTGCCTGAGGCAGATCTGAGTCTCCTTAGGATTTTGAATTCCTTTTCTTTATTGGCCGCCGCTTTTGTATTATTTGGATTCTTTTTTTCGTACGCAGGTTGCAGGGATTGCGTGTTGAATGGAGGTCATCTCGTCTTGTATTTCAGGGTCGGCTGGGACTCATTCGTGGAGGGGAGAACTTGATTTTTCTTTGGAACCACTGAAGTGTTTGCAGAGTCTGGATTTTTCCAGCTCTCCAATTAGAGGTGTGGTCGCATAAAACATTGACATGCCTCAAACAATATCTTTGCACATTGATAATTTTTACCTTTTGGTTGTGTTATCAAACATTGGTAGGCAAGTTTGGCTTGCCCAAATCTTTTGCAAATACAACTCGGGCAGGGTTGAAGCACGACTCAATGCACAATGTAGAAAGGAGCTCGATCTGGATTGGAGGAGGGCTCGTCCTCAACTCATTCGCTCAAAACCTGCAACCAACTCGATTAATTCAATGCCCATCTCTTCAATGCAAACCAACACGATGCTTGACTTGGTATGGGCAGGGGAGTTAAATGAACACAACTCGGCCTTCACCCGATCAATAGCTTGACTATCAACTAGGTGCAATGGATGCAAAATGACAAAATCAATCAAGACTGCACAACTCGGTTTGAGTTTTCTGGAGAGCTCTGTGGTGGGTGGCTATAAACTCAAACTTTAGCACTAAGGCAATGGTCCCATGCAGGGGGCAATGCAAATGTTTTTATCAGGTGATGTAGAGTAAAAATAGGAGAAATTTACAGTACATCGGTCTTATGGAATGCAAAGTTTTTAGCAGGAGATGGAGAGAAAAATAGGAGTAATTAGCAGTGCAGCGGTCCCATGGAATGCATAAATTTTTAGCAGGTGCTGCAGAGAAAAACCATGTTCTGGTTTTGAGTTTTTGAGGGTATTTTGTTTTACAAATTGAGGAATATTTAAACAATGAAACATCCCAAAAAAATAGAAATAATCTACCTGTTTAGTTTTCATATAGCAGCAAGATTCCATGAAAGAACAAGGAAGACATTTTGGAAGTGAACAAAGGAGAATGGAAGAACTGCAAAAAAACAGATATCCGCAAGATACAAAAAGATCTTGAAACAATTGTTATTTATGTAAAATGTCCGAGACTGAGAAAATTTATAGAAACCTTATGATCCATCTTCAGCAAATTAAACAATCATGTGCCTAGATCTTCAGTAACCATGAGCCAATATGAAGAATCTCCCAAACAAAGATAATTACAATTTGATTAGAACAAGTAGGTATTTCTTCTTTATTGTAGAAACAAAAGAACTTTCATGCCCTATAATACGGTCTCTAGTCAACTTAAGATACACAATTAAGATGACAAATATCAAAATGATTGTACCAGCAATAACCTTAACTACATCCTCTATTTATTTTGAGGTTCATGATAACCAAATAATTAGCAATTATAAACAAGAAATTGAGCTTAAAACTAAATCTATAATGATATCCACAAGTAGCCAAAGTACGTCAATGGGGATGTGCTACATAGGGAGACAATAAGTAGCTCAAAGGAGTACCCAATGAAAGGGCCATCATTATAAAATAAGAAAATAATTCATTACCATGGATGAGTAAACTAAATTTTTTAATCTCTTTGGTTTTAAATTACAAGCTAAGACACGGATCTCTTCTAATATTAGGGATTCAATTTCAAGCATCTACAGGCCCTAACTCCTCCTTGGCCTAGGACACACCAGATAATGTTATTCATGTGCATGGTTCAAAACTAAATGAAAAACATCATTTCATTACTTATAAGATGTAGATGTTATTGATATTGCAAGATATAACATACATATGACATGTTACTGGGCTCAGAACTAAATGAAAACCACTTGAGAGTACCATAGGACAACAAAAACATTTTAAAGACTCCCTTTTGTTTGTTATAAAGATAAAAATCAAGGAAAAGAGTCTCTTACATGTCCTCGCGAATAAATGTGTTCAATCTCTTACCAACTTTGCTATGTATAGGAATAAATTACTTCCAGATATCACATAAGTTCCCTCTAAAACTATTTTTGGGTTATGAAAATCCATCACCCACATAACCACTAATTGAACTATGCAAGATGTTTCAAATGCATAACTAAACTGTGAAAGATATTTCAAATGCATTATCGAAAGTTACAATCTGAACTTTTCATGTCATTTTAGAAACAACGTTTTCAAACTATGACTGAATTTAGCAGATAAAATTGGAGCCAAAAAATAACTAGTAGATTTTTTCTAGTTGGTGCTCTGTTAGTATGGTCCTCCATCACCACAACTAGCAATTGAAATATGAATGTTACTTGAAAGATGCCAACTTCCATTAGAATTTGTTTCCAGAAATTTGTTAAGTGTTAGACCTTATATTTGCAATCTTTTGTAGTGATAGGAAAATGCATTCCACAAAAGAAAACATTAACATGAAATAAGAACCTAATTAATCAAAATAAGTTATGTGCATACTATGTCCTGCAGTGTATTTTTTTATCAAGACGGATAATATCTATGCATCAAAAAATCAGGTTTTTCTTATAATTATTAATCTAGGCTTCACACATATTATTGCATAAGAATATTTTAAATATGAAAACACACAACTAATTTACCAGAGCATTAAAAAAACTACAAATTTTAATGTGAAAATTGGTTCTGGATTGACAGTGTTACCTTCTACAAATTTGATCAAAAAAATTGCCAAAAAGAAATTGTGTTGAACCTTTACAATAATGCTCATCAGAAGCACACAACAAAAAATTTGTTTACTACCCAAATATATATGAAGATTCTCTAACATAGATGAGCTACAGACACATCAACTATGCATCTGATTCAGTTATGTCATTCCTTCCATTGACAAATTCCATTAAAGTCCACTCGAGCTTGTGTTGCAACAGGATCGCCTAGAACCTCTTCAATGTTTGGCACATTGTATTCATTCTCATCGACGTCAATTGGATCAACGCAGCCCTCATCAAATGCCAACAACATATTATGTAAAATTCAACATACCAGAATAGTTTTTGGTAGCATTTTCAAATTAGGTTGACATATCATGGAGTGCAAAATTTGCCACGTACTCTTTAGCCTTCCAAATGCACACTCAACAACAATACGTGTCGAAGACAATTTGAAGTTAAATTCTCTTTTCTCATTTGTTAGAGCACCTGAAAATGGCGTGATTAACCATGGTAGTAGTGGGTAGCCTCCATCACCAATAATATACTCTCTCATGTGTGTCAAACCAAGGGAAACTGAGTGACCATTTAACCTCTCACCACCTTCACATAATTTGTAAAAAGAAGAATTCCGCAACAATCTGGAATCATTAACAGAACCAGGCCACCGCAGCGAATACATCCATGAAACGCATATTACTGTCAACAATGACTTGGAAAGATATGTTGTAGTTGTGATCTCTGTCATACCAATCTGAAGAGCACTCATTCAGGTGGAAGTTGAAATTCAATATGTGTTACATCTATAGCCCCACAACAATTTGGAAAGCCTCGTTTCTGGCGAAAACCTTCTTTTACATGCTCAATTTCATAATTATCCTTTGGCCATTGGACATGACTACGAAAACGAATATGCATGGCATTAATAAACTTATTTACAACTCTCACCACTGTTGACTTTCCACAACCAAAAAGTTCACTAATATTAATCATTGCCATCCCAGAAGCTAATCGTAAAACCGCGATAGCCACTTGTTTCTCCACTAGAAACACCCTACCCTTTATTGAATGTGCCAATGAAAATGGTATGTCACCTTGACAAAGGTCTTCACGCAAGGAGTCACACAAAGATTCAAATAATGCATATGGCAACCTAAAAATGCTGTGAAAAACGTTCATCATCATATCTAACTTTAAAAATGTAGTGGTTCCACCAATGCATATGAACGTGGTTTAGACATACCATTCGCCTTGATTTCTCACTTCCCCATTGCAAATTTGATAATTTTGTTTCAAGGATCATGTTTTCTTGTTGAGAAGTGATGGCATGGAGCTCTACATTCATATCATCCTCACTTTAAACATTTGAACATGCTACACTTTTAGATGAATGTATTTTATGCTTCTTTGATACATGCCACATACTAGTTGAATCTTGTAGATCAACCCAAATTTGCAATGCTAATTGAACAATTGTAGATGCACATGCTAAGAGGACTTTTATTGCTTCTCTTGACTTATTATTCATTGTAAGATATACTTTATTCAAAGATCTAGAATGTATGAAACAAAAAAGTGATCCCTACAAAAAAAAACACATGGCCACAATTAAATGTTAGATTAGTATCGAATGTCAAGATCAAAACAGTCTAGGAAATAACAATGTTATAAAACATGGCATAAAATTCATATGGTCAATTTAAACTTTCACAATATTAGAACAACTAGATGTTGCTGATAGATATCATCAGCAGAAATTATAATATTTTGCACAAGTTCTTTTCAATAAATTTTGATTCTTTTCAACCCAAAAAATAAATTTAGTTTTGTAACTAGCACTAATGAAACTCCAAACAAATCCCTTTCATAGAATATCATAATTAATTGGGTGTGGTGGTGGCCATAAGGGAGGCAAGAGGGTGTTTGTGCTTAGAATGTCTTTCAGGAAGAAGGCTAAGTGCTCCCTTCTTACCAATTATCTCAACTCACGTTTAGCTTCAATTGAAGGTTAAAATGCTTTAAATTGCTCCTATGAATGGGATGTGGGTGATGGCAAGAGACTGGAAGCCATGGCGGACCTTGAAAAGGAAATCCGCCTACTATTTCCAAGAGGAAAGATTAATTAGGTTCTCACCTAAGACTGCATGTCAATGTCTTCAAGAGAAAGATAGGTCGAAATCTCCCTTGACTTTGTCAGCATAACAGTTGCAACAGTGATAAGCTGCAGAAATTGATCAATCTAACTCGACTTAATTTTAATCAGCAACCTTCATAAATTTTAAAAGGTGCAAGTCTTTAGACTGACAGTTAAAAATTAAAAAATCCAATGCAGAAATCCTGATCTCAGTATTCTGCTAACAGTCTTGTTATGATGGTACCTCAAGTTCCTCCCGGCCTACATGCAGTAAGCTTATAGGAAAACCAAGGTTGTTTTTTCTATAAGCTATTTCTAATGGTTGAGACAGGGTTCCAAATATTCATGGAAAGGTTTACAAACATCATATAGATTTATTTGGTCTTCAAATAAAAGTGCCAATTACAAATTTTACACACATGTGACTGTCAAGGTAAGGAGATGTCAGACTCATGTGCTTGTAAAGCTGAAATCATCTTAGAAGATAATCTCACCTAATGTGCTTGATTAATGATTATTAGCAAGACTGAAGCAAGATAGGGACATGTCTTTGCAGAGAATCTGAATAGAAATAAGAAGTTGCAATAGTGAGATTCTCTGACATGTCTACTTTCTGGATGGTCTGAATACGATCCTTGGGTCTAAAGATAGTTGGAAGACTAGCTCTGAACTCCTGTTTGAGACACTGCATCTCATGGTGGACTCTATAATACTATTCTAAAACTATATGCATTCCATTTATCCAAAATAGGAGTCAGTTAGCAACTGAATCTGATGTCTTCAAGGGAACAAACTTCAAAATATGTACAACATTGGCTAACAGTGTGTTCACCATCCTCCCATCCGATCAGCAATTCTATTACTTGATTGTCAAATAGAATCGTAGTTGACAGGTGCTATATGTTCATTAGAACTCTTGAGATCTAGCCTAACACACTTTATAATTTTTGGAGGCATCATGGAGACATAGAGAATGGTCCTCCACTAACCTGACGAATAGTGGACTTCTCACTTTTTTCCAACTTTCGGTTGTTCTCATTTTGAATTACTTTAAACTGCATGCATAAGCATAATAGATTGACAAGCAATTGCATAGTAGGGTAAAAGTGAATTTAGTTTAATCAGATTCTATTCATATATGCATTATCATTAAGTTGTAGCTTGAAAAGGACAGGTAATAATGATCTATGTTTTTGTAAGTGCCTTGAGGAGACCTTTATGTAAGTAAACTAGTCATTAGGCCACTATTCTACACCTTATCTCTCTATATAACGTGAATCTTTCATACTGCTCATTAGGTATTTTCTACTTGTTAGTAACTATATGCTTCATAAGAAGATATATTTGGATAACATTGCAAGATCAGTGGCATACAAACAACATATGAAATAGGGTCAAAGAAAAATGCCTTTGGAATGCACACTATTTCTTTGAGAAAGAGACATGGAGTGTTGAAACTTTTTTTCAATGGACTCCAATATCTTGAAGTGTGGAAGTTGGAGGTTATTTATTAACTGTCGCTATCTGTTTATGTATTCACAGAATCATCATTTAAATTCAATTTTATTCCCTCTTGAGAAGGTTATACAGTGATCAATCACTCCTCTTGATATTGTGCCTTTTATATCTGTTTTGACTGATTAAATGTGACTCCCACATTCAAATTTTAGTTCTCCTCCTCACTGTATTTGTGGACTATTTCTGCTAAGGCATGCTATCTCTTCAGATTCTTAAACTCCACAATTTGATTTCTCTGATTCTTTCTTATATGTTTTATAAGCAAATGTTAATCTAAATGTTTGGTTAAATAGGCTACTATAATCTAGAGCCGATAACCCAAAACTAGCATACAATCCAGAGCCATAAACTAAATCAATAACAGTAGTAGAAACTTAAAGATTCTTCAAATTCAAATTCAACATGACGATGTTTGGAAACAAGAACGAAACTTGATAATATTTGTAAACTCGAACAATCTTGACAACTTTGGAAACTTTGGTCTTTGGACCTTTGGTCATAGTGACCTTTATTTTAATACAAAATGTCATACAAAAATATTTGATTGGCTACATTATACCTAACCTAAGTAGTGCATTATACAAATCATTTATCATTACTAAATGATTCACTAATCTTCAACATGGCCTGCCCAATAGAATTTAGAGCTGAAACCAAACTCAATTGGACATTTATCTTTTGCTCTTCAATTTTGATCATCTTCTCTTCATTCAAATCATCTCTTTGCATGCGTTGTTCAATGAGAGTACAATATTTTGCATGTCGTTGTTCAACAAGAGCACAATTTTTTTCATGACGCTTCATTCGCCCCTCCTCAGCAATTTGTAGAGTAGAAATAACCAACCTATTGTTTTCAACAATAGTGTCTTTGATATCTGATGTTTTAAGTAATGTTTTTCGTTTCTTTCCTGTGGATTGATTTCCACACGCTGCTTTGGGTGTTTCAGATTCATTGGATGGATCATTTTCATTTAGAGCAGAAGAATCATTTGCATGGTTTGTCTCAGAAGTGTCAATGGTAATATTCCCAGGATTGATACCTCGATCATGTCCAAAATTTAGCTCCATTGCATCAAAAAGTTCTTCAGAGAATTTTGCAGGAAGCTTCTTCTCAGTTCTTTCTCAGGTTGTCATAGTCCAGTAACTACTATGGCCAGATCGAATGTTTTTTTTTCATAATCTCAAATTCTTTTATAATCAGGTTGAAGATGTTCCCATCGATCACGACATTGGTTGACTGTGCGAACAACACCATGACTAACACAATAATTTTTCACAATTTTCCATTTTTCTGTAGATGATATCGCTTTACTCCTTGGACCACCATTGAATAGAGTGTCTCTCTCATTATGTTTAGCTTCAATTAGAACAAGTGTGTCTGTAGTGCTCCAACGGGTTCTACCCTTTTGTGGGTGGATGGAAATTTGATTGGTTTTTTAATATCTCTCTCTATTTGGAAGCCATATGCCCCTGAGGTAAATGGGAATCATCAACATCCGTTGTAGAATGCTCTGTATAATTGATCCCATCACTATAAATATTTCTTGTAGGAGGACAAAACAACTTCTGCATTGTGTTCTTGCGTACTTGGAATAAAATCAGGATAGATGAATTAGTGAAGTAGAAATCATCATCTTGTATTTCATTATCAGAAAGTAATGTTGTATATCTTATGAAGCTATGCTTCATAGGAGTTGGGTAATACACATGTTTATCCATGGATATGATTTTTAAGCCCTGCGATTAAAAAAAACAAACTCAATTTTCATAACATATTTTTATCCATAAACTTAAAAATAAAAGCAACAAGCTTTAGTAAAATGTAAAACAAATGATAAATTAAAAAATGAGAACATATTCTCGCAAAACAATACTTGCTACAAACTATATAACACAAACAAACAAGACTGGTATATCTAGAATCTGTACAATCCATAAAAAAATCTATTGTTATAGATGAGTACTCTGCACCTTATAAATTTCATCTCAACCCAACAGATGTCTATGAAAAGCTTATCTGTAGGATTTCCGGCCAAAATGCCAAATATTCATATTGATTAAATTGGAGGTATGTCTAGGTGTCACTTCTAAGGATCATAAAAGTAAGATCATACTTTAGTGGTTCATCCAGTTTAGTCACTAAATCTGACATGAATCATACAGATACCTGAGCATTAAAAATATAACATGAAATACACAGAGAGATCATTTGACACAGATGAAAACACAATCGCCTCCCAATTTTTAGAAACGAAGTTAAATATATGTAATGCATCTTCCCCTAGCACAAATTCGTTGTTAATAAATAGTGCAAGAAGTATAGCGGCCTATGATTCAAGGATTGTAAATTTGTCCACATTTAATTCTACAAAATACATCATAAAGTCACATAATACAAATCATCATTGGAAACCCAAACATTAAGGATCATCTATTTAAAGATATTGCAATACCCAACTAAGAGCTCAAGGTAGTATGATAAATGACCATGAACTCAGATGATGTCTTTAGGAAGTCTGTACCGGTAATTGTCAATAATGTGCAATCCAATTTAATGAGCTATGAATTTTGGTTCAGAAAAGGGTTTCCATCATTCTGAGGCATAAATGCATTGGCTACAATTTTAATATCTAGGATTTATTTAAGAAGTGAGAGAATAGAGATAGATATTAGAGAACCATCCTTTTGGTAAATGCTTTAATTCATGCTAGAAGCAAATTTAGTTTATGGGAATTTGATATGACAGGAAATTTAGAAGCATATTTAGCTTAAGGGAATTTGATATGACAGGAAACATTAATACACATGGCTGCAATCACTTAAAATCTAATCAGCTCTTCGTGTATTCAAACCTCCAGATTAAATATTTTTTTCTCATTGATTACATTACAACACAGATTAGCAATGCCTTTATATTTAAGGACCATCAACCTTTTTGACTATCTACGCCATGAGCACAATATTAAGCTATTTACTCCTACCTGCATGAATATATATATTGAACATTTTGTTCCTCTTATAACATCCCCCATAACATTCCCCATCTGTTCTAACACAGATGGCAATTCCAAGCATTTGGTTCTCAGCATTGGCCTTTGTGGTCTCATGGTCAACATGAAAATTTGCTAGTTCCCACTTCTATCCTTCAAGAACTCAACACATTTCAAATTTGGCCATACAAATTATCAATTTCTCATCTGTTATATTCTATCTGTTGGCATCTTCTTGGACTTCTTGTCACATCAAATTTTCAATTTGCTCTTAGTTTTTGGTCCGATGGTATATCATTTGCGCACTTTTTCTTTCGACTTCATATAATCGGTAGAATGTGATTTTTGCAACTAAGTTGATATCCGAATTCTTGTGCTCTTTGGGTTATATATTTTCATTACCGTTTTGTTGAGAATGAATGTAATAATATTTAATGAATTTAGATTTGTTGGAAATTTTGTATAACAAGCATTTCTGGGTTTTCTGCAGTGTAGACAAGGATTTTTTTGGGCCAGTTTCCTTATGGCACATTGCTGCTAGAATGAGTGGCCTCTCTCCAGTTTCAGATGACATCACATTAGACTACACAACATTTTTCGTTACAGTTTGGTAAACTTATATGTCCTTATAAACAATGTAGTGATCTTACTGAAGGAGTCAAAACTCATATGCTAGAAATTGAAGGGAGGACACTTGTAATAGAAGACTTAAAAACACCGGTAGAATAGATTGGGAAACCTTCCAAAGAGAATGTGACGTCCCTTACCCAACCCAAGAAACCAATTACATTTCCACTTGTCTTGGAAGATAAAACCTTAGACAGTTGTGAAAGAATGAATGTAATGAGTCTAATAAAGGAAAAACAGTTGAACTATGATTTTGCAAGTCTTTCTCCTGATTTAGACTCAATGCTAGCTGAAAAAATGTCACAGATTCAAATGGGTATCTTTATTACAAAGCTCAATCAAAGAAATGAGAATTTTGGATCATGCTCTCAGTCAGAGTCAGTATCAAGGAAGACTGGATAGGGCATGGAATTTAAAGATTCAGTTGGTGAAGAAGTGAAGATGTCTAGTATGAAATCCATAGCATCTATTAAATTGGATGATGCCAAGTTGACACCAGACCAAAAAAGAAACCAGGTTACAATTGAGAATATGTCAGCCATGCACAACAAGAACACTCCATTTTAGAGTGATAATAAATTTTAGGGTGATAATAAAATTTAGCAAAGAAGATAAAAAATAATGCAACTGTCAACAAAAATATCATGATTCTACAATTTCCATATCAATGTTTATCAATCATACATCAAATTTCCAATTTTAAATCATTTTTTCAATCATTCATCACTATTTATATTAACAAGTACATGATTCTGCAATTTCCAGATTTGTCAAAGCCCCTTGATGTGCAGCAAAGATCCTTACTGTAGTGAGAATAAAAAAAATGATGCAAACATATTAATAAATCCTCTGATGCGTTGAAACAGATTTGTGGAGGGAAAAAAAATTCGAGGGAAAAATCCATTCAATAATTTGGTAACACTTGGCCAAAAATTGTGGAATGCAAGTTGTGGAAAGTTTCAGCCCCCCATCAGTTTGCATCGCTGAAACATTCTCTCCTTTGTAGGTGATGATGCTCCACATTTTCAGGGATAGATTCCCTTTTCTCCTGTAGCTGTAACTACAAATCCACATGGGACCACCTGGCTACAAAAAAAGAATGCAGTTTCCCCCCAAATGGGACCACTCCCTAAGACCTCCAAATAAGGAAGGGTTGTTAAATGCAATAATGACTATATTACCCCTCTAAATTAGAGACAAAAGACCCTAATGGGGAAAAATCATTTTTTTAATTCCTGAATTTTGATTGGATCTAGGAAGCAAATTGCCTAGTGCAGGGGAAAGGCAAAAAAAAATTGATTTTATTTTACCTAGAGAATGACAGGAGGTTGTGGGGATGTAGGGACATTCTAGGAAGCTGCTGGAGGCAACACTAGCTCTCTTGGAATGTATATTTCTTCTCCAAGATTTTTCAATCCTTATATAACCTCTCCCCAACTTGACGAGGGGTTCCAACTTTCTCTGGTATCAAATGTATCAAACAGGAATAGAAGCGTGATAATTTTATTATTATTAAGAAAAATCATTTACAATTGATATGGTTGCAATACTTATAAGATTTGAACAGACAAATTGAGATGTTGCAAAAGTGCAACAATATACATACGTGAAGTAATAAAAACAAATGAATGTTGTAACTAATGCAAAAAATAAACCTACAGGATAATAATAAACCAAATATAATGGTTATAAAAGCATAACCATATAATAATAAAATAAAAAAACCTATTTAATTAAGTAACAATGCATAATTACAAACTAAACTATTTTTACCCTAACACTACCTATTATGTGTTTAGTCTTCTTTTATAACATCAATTTGTTCACAAGTTGAGAAACCCAACCACTTTCACATGTTCACTTTATACACTAAACTTTGTAAAGGGTCGAGAAATTCTTCCAATCTTTTCATCTCTCTTAGAAATATTTTAGTTAAGAGTCTTCAAAACTAAACTGTTAGTCCCCTATTCGGTCTTAACAATACTCATTTTTAAAAATGTTTCAAAATAACACCATTTCATTTCTCTTAACACTCATTTGCTTAAGAGTTAACATTTCAAGCCTTTTCGTCTCTTTTAACACTCATTTTCTTTAGAGTTTAGAACTAACTTTTTCAATGTCTCATCTCCTTTTTACATTCACTTTGTCAAAATTTTGAGCACATCACTTAACTGGTAAAATAATCTCCCATCTTATCATTTTCTTTGTTAATATTTCCATAATTAGATTATCGTTTTCAAAAAGAAATCTCTTCTTCCATCTTGACATTCATGTTGTTAAGGGTCGGATCTAACAATATTTTCAAATCCTTTGTCCATCTTAACATTCACATTGTTAAGGGTCGAATCTAGCAACCTTTTCAAATCCCTCATCCATGTTAATATTCACACTGTTAAGGGTCAATTCTATCAAATCTTTTCCAATCCTCTTTTCTTGAATTCACTTTGTAAGGAATCGAGTAACCTCTTGTCATCGCTAAGTATCTTCCACCTTAACATTCTTTTTGTTAAGAGTAAAGAAACTTTGAATTTTAAAATCTTCCATTTTTACATTCATATTGTAAAGGGTTGAGTAGTATATTATTATTTGACACTTCGTTCGTCTTAACATTCACATGGTTAAGGGTCAAATAAATCAAATATTTTCAATCTCTCTTCCATCTTAACATTAACTTTGCTAAGGATTGAGTTATTCAATATTTCAGTCTCTTCCCCTATTCCATCTTAGCATTCACTTTGATAAGGGTTTAGTTATACATCACACCTTTCTTCATTCTCCCTCTCTTTCAAACATGATGGATTCACACAAGACATCATGCGACCAACTATTAGAACAACCTGCTGAGATGAGAAAAATAATTGACTCTCATATCATCCAAAGTCACTATCAACGATATCAACGGTACCAAAAACATGAAGAAAAGTGACAACACCTTCAAAAATAATTATATGAAAAATAAAGAGGATAACCATCTTACGAATTATAATTCATCATTTATCCCACACACTGATTTATCATTTACTCAGGGATGGAAAATTATGAAAGAAACTATTTTGGGTATGCAAAAACCATGTAAAAAATTGAACTTTGATGAATTGTGTCCCTACCCTTTCAACATGGACATCTTACATATACCCTTTCCAAAATATTTTGAGTGGCCAAATTTGATAAATATAAGGGAAAAATTGATCCTAGAGAACATATAAAAAAAAATGGTGTGCCAAGAAGTCGCATATAATGATATATTTAACTTGCACCTCTTTCCTAGAAGTTTAGGAGGATAAGCTTTGGACTGGTTCTTACACCTTCCAAAGGCATATATCACCACATTTGTGGGCCTCTCAGATAATTTTTCCTTGAATATTTCTCTTTCAACCTTGACCCCAAAGTTACAATGATACATTTTTGCAATGAAAAATAATGCTCCAGTGAAATATATTTCCAATTTTTACAATGATGGTGAGGAATCGAAAGACAATTCCCATGTTCTGTTTGTGTGAGGGATACTAATTATTAATTATGTTTCTTACTCACACATGATGGGTCATCTCACTTAGGTGAGGTCATAGGTCAATAGGGTTAGGGCTTATGTGTCCTGCACTATGGTTACTCAACACCCTATATGTACCCTTTCATTCCTGAATTATGAGTATGCCAAGACACTCTGCTGTCTTCCTCTTATGATAAAATATGTTCTGTGTTGCATGATATTACATTTTTGTTTGAATCTTTCTAATTACAATGAGCTATCAGGTTTCCGTTAGGAGTGTAACTTCATCGTGATGCACCATTTCCACATCGATTCTAGTAGAAACTCTTTCATGGTATCAGAGCTACATGATTTGTTGTTGCACTAAAAGCTCAAATTGATGGTGGAGAGGGATCTCATCATGTTAATTAGTTGCTACACCAACACGCTCCCACATGATAGTGCTTAGTATACACCTAATCAGGGTTGGCGTGCTTAAATTCCTGGTATCATAGCTAAATTATTTGTCATCACACCAAAAACTTGAGCTGATGGTGGAGAAGGATATCATCATGTTAAAAAAATTCTACGCCAGCACCCTCTCGCATGATGGATCTGGGTATACACCTAATCAGGCCCAACAACATTAGGAGGAAATGACACCAGGAATTTCCCAGGAGGTCACCCATCCCAGCACTACTCTGGGGCTGGTGCACTTAACTACCTAACTCTGATACCAAATACTATCTTGGAGGGGTGGATATTGACTTGGTTGGGTTTACTGATTCTGATTGGGCCAGTGATTTAGATCATTCAAAATCTACCTCCAGCTACAGTTTCTCTCTTGGTTCGAGTCCTACTAGTTAGTCTAGCAAGAACTAGAATGTTATTGCAATATCTTCTACAGAGGTAGAATACAAAGGAGCAATTAACACTGCCACAAAAGAATGTTTGGTTACAGGGTATCCTGAAAATTTTTGGCATCCACTTTCATCAGCCTACCATTATCTACTGTGACAACATGAGCACTATATTGATTTGAAAAAATCTAGTTCAGCAGTGGACGAAGCACATTAAGATCCATATGAAGTTCATATGGGAGCTGATATATGAAGGCATCATTGAAATACAATATGTTCAAATAGCAGATCAGGTTTCAGACATATTCACCAAGCCCTTCACTGAGGTGAAGTTTCTTCACTTGCAGTCTCTTCTTGGGGTGAGGTCTACTACATCTGCCCATCTTCTTCAGGCTATATAGTCCTCCTTATCCTCTTCTTCTTTCTAGAAAGATCTTGTTTATATATGGGCACCTTATCACGACTTTAGTTGTCAGTCCCCATTGACACATCTTTCTTAGTTATTTAGGAGAGTCTTCTTTTTCTTTTCTGACTCATCATAGATTCTACCCTACTTCGATGAATGGGGGTGTTGGTGTGAGGGATACTAATTATTTATTATGTGTCTTACTCACACATGATGGGTCATCTCACTTAGGTGAGGTCATAGGCCATTAGGGTTAGGGCTTATGTGTCCTACATTAGGGTTACTCAGAACCCTATATGTACCCTTTCATTCTTAATTTATGAGTATCAAGACACCTTATTGTCTTTCTCTTATGAGAAAATATGTTTTGTGTTGAATGATCTTCCATTTTTGTCTGAATCTTGCTAATTACGATGAGCTATCACGTTTTCATTAGGAGTGCAACTTCATCATGATACACCATTTCCGCATCGATTCCTGTAGAAACTCTTTCATGTTCAATCCTTGAAAAATAGATGTTTAGTATATTAATACGAAACCTTCATAGAAATTTATCCTTTCACATGTAGATATAGTGCCTCAAAAACTTTGAAGAAGTTACCGAAAAGGGAACTCAAATATTAAAAGACCTCATTTCTAAACACTTGATCAAGATTCATTATAAAGACAATGAGCACAATCACAATAATAATCATAACCCTAACACTTCTCACAATAAATCTAGGTACGTCAACCAAAACCATAATTTCATCAATGATGGTGTCACGGATAATCAAAATGTGCATAACATACATGAATAATCAGCCAAAAATCCTGTCATGGGTAAGTGCACCAAAATAGGGAGCCAAAAAATGGACAAAAACTTGAAATTTGCTAAAATGCATATGCATTTTCAAATAACATGTACGTGTTATGGTTTTTCAAGTTTTTTAATTTCCAAACCTAAACTTTGTACATGTTTTTAGTTTTATAAAATGCGTATGCATTATAACACATACTTGTTTCTAGTGTTATGAAATCCGTACATGTTTTTTAGTGTTATGAAAATTTGTACACATTTTTAGTTTCATGAATTTTGGAAGGGAGAATGGGGTATATTTACTAAACTAAATTTGAAGTATAATATTTCAATAAAAGAAATATTATACTCTGATTTTATTTTAGTAAATATAAGAAATTAGGGTCACTCTACACCAGATGAAATTAGTCCCATATCTCCAATAGTTATAATCTAAAAGATAGTTTTTTCAAATCCAATCTAGTCAATACTTACTCATTTTTTTAGGATTTCAGCAAGGACCTAAACCTTTCAAGGCATATATATTGTATTCGGTATTTTTTTGGGAAAGAATATCATCATTTTTTAGGTTTTTTGACATTCTAGATTGGATTTTTGCCCTATCACTGCTTGAATTTATACCAATATTTAAATTTTGTCTATAATTAACTTTAGTGACCATGAATCAACTCTATGATGCTTTTCTACTTCTTACTGAAATGGTATCCTCCTTTTGTAGATAAAGGATTGCTCCCTAAATGGGATTCCTGTCATATGACCAAAATGATGAGGTGATTGTAATGTGCCTCCTCTTTAAGGTTTGATCACAATAATAGATGGTGAATGAGGTTTTAAGAAGATTACCAAGTGAATTGAATCAAGTAAACTGAGATGATTGCTCATTCTTGGAAATAGGGTGCTTCGTATGAAGATCATCCCTTAACCTTTCCTGGCTCTAAAATCTTCCTTTCATGAAATCAAATTCATAATACTTATACACATCTTGACTCATATGTATCTCATGGAGATAGATGATGCCTTAATACTTCACACATGATGGTCATAGATACCTTAGTGAAATGACTAGCTTATTTTAACTTGTTCTTTGGAGAGATTTGGGTATGTATGATAGAATCAGGATATGATGATCATAAAGTCACTCCTTGAGCTCCACATTTTCCCTTTGAACATGATGAATCCTTCATAATTTGATTTATTGATCAAGATTACACCGGGGTCAAAACATTCTTATGGTACGTAGACACTGTATTTCTCAAGTTGTTCATCATGGAAATGGGTTTCCTCCTCCAGATAGGGGATGAAACCTTGAATTAAATTTTAGGATGAGTTACATTTTCATGACCTCCATACTTCACTAAAACACTACAAATCGCATTGTACGATAGATGAAACTCTTCTAAAAATCTAATTTTGCATGTAACTCAAAATTTAGGTCCTATTCCGTTTTAAATTGGGAGGGGAAGTTGTAGAGTTCTGAGTTACCTAAAGAAGTATTTGATCCTTGAATCAATGTTTATTATTACACCATGTAGAGGATTTGAATAAATTTCCAATTCCTATTTTTTTCATCCTAACTCTTTCCATAACTCATGAAATAATCCAAAGAAGTTAGTTTTAACCGTTTAGCTTTCATTCCTTGCAACTAAAAACCCAGTCTTAAATAGATTTCTCCTCAATGATATTTTATTTCCTAAAATTTACTAAAATTTCCTAAATTTACTTAGACATATTCAATCATCTCTGAAATATCCCTCAATACCATCGTTAGATGTCAAATCCTTAAATTCTTGAGAATGTTAATGCTAATTAATAGCATACTCATAAGAGAAAAAGATGTCCAAAAGGTAAAAGAGATCCGAAAGGAGTGAGTATGATAGAAAATGGTCAGGGGCACCTGGAGAGGACAAGAGATCCTGGGTGCTACTATCTTGGTTGGATGTTGGTGTATGTAGTCATGAAATATAAACAAGTAAAGTTGTGATTGGGCTATAGGATATGTAAGACCAAAGAGAAAATAAAAGGCAAAGAAAATAGGCAAAAGATAATTGTCAATTACTAGTTTTCTTTCTTAAGAATCATGTAAATGTTAGTATACTTTTAAGACCTAGAAATTTACCCAAGTGTGTGATTCTTTGTATAGATTTTCCCCCACTTTATGTTGTTGAGTGAATACTTGATAACATAAAGTAATTAGAAGATATATACCTTATGATCATGTAGAGAGAGTAGCTGATAGTGTGCCAAAGAGAAAATTGAAGCATGGAATGAGAAAAGTGAAGTGTGGAGACTAGGAAAGGAAAGTGACCCTAGTGGTGAACCAAATATGCTACATGTGCATGTTTTTGTGATTTTAGGTTTCTTATTGTTGCGTATTAAGGATGGAATTGCAAAAGAAGAGAAAAAGAGTAGTTAGTAATGTATATAAAAAGCTTGAAAAAATTATGTATAAGTATGAAAAAGTGTGTAAAGAGTAGTAGTAAAGGAAAGTGTGTACCTAATGTGAAAGAGTGTAAAAGATAGAAAATTGTCCTAAAATATTGTGAAGAGTGAGTTTTTTGGGTGATCTCATGCCAAGAGGGAGTTTTCTAGTGATCTCATGCCAAGTATGCATTTTTGGGAAATATCATGTCAAGTATAACTTTTTTGGGTGATCTCACGCCAAGAGTGAGTGTTAGGGAGAGAGGTCTAGTGTTAATCTACTCCCATGACTCTACTCTCATAAGTACCACTACAAATGGTATGCCCGAATTTTGTTCTGATTGTCCCAAATCATTTTCAATTGTGCTATTTGTTTCGATTGAAATTGATTGTAGGAGATTGTGTGTATCCTTTAACTTTAGGTATGTTATTGTAACTGTATAATTAATCTAAAGACTTCTATTGACTTTGATGGTCTGAGAAAGTGAATGTATGTTCCCCCAAGACATTAGAACCCATATAAGGAAATAGGTGTCTAGGCGCTACTTTTTCATGATGGGTGTTGGTGTCTTTACTGTGATTGCGACCAAATTTTGATTCTGAGCTAGTTCTGTGATTGTAATCTATGATGGTTTTTACTTTACCTTTCTATGTCATAGATCTGATCTATTGTAGGGGTGATTTATCGACCTAATTTATTCCCCCACTCATTTGGGGTACATGGGATTAATGTAGTAGCACACGGTTCAAAGGAGAGGATCTGAAAGTGGATACTTGCAAGGGATAGGGGATGTGCATGGTAAAAACCAAGGGACGTGAAAAAAAATTAGGTTAGTAACAAGTGTTAGTATAGACAAAGCTAGCACGCGAGTAGTAAAAAATAGAACAATCAAGTGTGCAAACAAGATAGACTGTGAAAAGTGGGTTTCAAACATGGGACATCACTCATAATGTAAAAATAAAATTAGGGGTGAAGATGCTAAAAGCATACAATGATCACACAATACATATGGCATATCCCATAAAAATAGCATAGTATAGAAGGAAATGGTAAGTAAAGTGTATTAGATAAACATGGTTGTATATAGTCTTCTAAGGAAAAATGCTACACATGAAGCACCCATTAGTATGTTAGATAGATAGAAATTATGTCAAGACATGTATGTATCAATGAAAAGTATTGTGATATAGATAATTAGTAAATAGTGAGATAATAACACGTATAGTGTGTGAGAGTAATAAAGGTAGATGCCCCCATGAGCCTCAGTGGGACTAGTAAAAGCTTCAATACCAAACATCATCGCGTCATGTAAAATTATGTAATAAATCTGCATTCACCTCAAAATAATAAGTGAACATGCATGTGTGTATATATAGAAAAGATATTGACATATTAATTATCTGTCTAGCATGGAAAAAAAGTGTACATGTAAGTAGAATAAGCTAATAAGAGTAATGTAACTAAGATATGAAAATGTTTTGAGTGTAATGGAATGGTATGTAAAATGTTAAAATGATAGGAGAAGCATTCCCCCCAATGGTTGTGTATGACATGAGGTTCATTTATAAAATCTCCCTCAACAGTCAATAATGAACCATAAAATAAGAGTGTGTCATCAGGAAATATGTGTGAAAGTAGGTGCTAGAAAGATGTATCATGAAGCATAGAGTGTGAAGTGTGAATGAAATGATGTTCATTTCAGTTTTAGACCCTCAACATTCAATTATAAACCATGGAACCAAAGTGCATCATAGGGTAATGATGATACAATTTGTGTATCAAGGTGTATTAACAAATATTAGATGTGAAGAACTAAGTGTAGTAGTAGAGATGATAGATAACTAATCATATTAAGAGGGAGGAGAAAGTGTGATGTACCCAAGTGTGTGACAGGTGTAATTCTATGTGGTGATGTGAGAAGGTTCATGCCAGGAGCTGGCGGATTTTGAAATGTGTCCTAGTCATAAATGTAAGGATTAACTTGTTTGAAAAAGAGAATTGAACGCTGAAGTGGAGTAGGGTAGAGGGGGATCTTGAATGGTCGTAGCTTATTTGGGATTGATAATACTCTTCAATACTTGAGAGGATGAGGGTATGTACTAATGTTTAGAGGAGGTTGCTTAGTTGGAGTTTTTGACACTGTAGAAGACTTGATAGGAAGAGGGTATGGAGGACGGATTTTGAGGAAGAAGAAACATTAGAAGTTATTGCATGATGCTCATTAGACATAAAATGATTAGATTTGGGAGCCCATTGGGATTTAACAATTGAATATGTAGCATAATGTTGTGGAGAAAATGAAATAAAACCATGATGCTCAAGGTGCTTAATTCATCATTTTAAAGCATATCATCATCATGATTTCCATTAATTTGATGATAATTAAAAAATGGGAGATCTCAGTATTTGTAAATCCGATAAGAAGGGTAGGGATGACTACTTGGTAATTTGATTGATGATTAATGAGCTTAAGAAGAATATCATATTTCTTAGCATTTAAATCAAACTTGAGAGGCCACATTCATAGGGGTAGCAGCAAGGGAAACAAGGGAATCCCCACGACCAGGTACTGGATCGACCTCAAGTATCACAACCATCTTGTGGTTTTCATTTACAAGTGGAGTGATATGTTCCAATGTTATAGAATCCTACTACTGTGAAGTGTTATTCAATTTATCCTTGCAACCAAATGCCCCATGACCCACTCTCCCACATTTACCATTGTAACGCCCATAAATTTGACACACAAATACAATAGTAAAATTAATGGAATAATTGTTTTTTGAATTTAATTGCAAGCAGCACAACACCACATGGGATCCAAATAAAGAAACTCGACATCATGTAGGACACTTATGTAAACATGAACCTACTCATGCAATAGGATAACATAGGGTACAAATCAATGTCTTACTCAAAAGATCGTAAACCAGGACAACGACCCAATTACAGTAAGAAACACAAGATAGGCATACTCCATTTCATGGCCCTTTCATGGTTTACATATTCATTACATTTAAGTTTTGATTGTATGATCTTATAGTTTTCAACATAATTAAATACATAAGGTTTTAAATTTCCTATTGTTCAAACTTCAGTTACTTTATTTTATAGATCATTAGTCTTTAACAGAAGAATGTGTGGTTGGTTCCTTTCTCTAATTCCATCAGTTATCCATAGCTCATTTGTTAAATAAATTTGTTTTAAACAACTATGAGTCTCCTAATATTAAATTCTTATGTTAAAGGTTTAGTTCCTAAAAAAAAAATTAGTTGACTATAACTTGTCTGAAAAACATATAAGATGGGACCCTTTGTTCTTTTACAACTAGGCTGCATGTTTTTGTTTAACATTTAACTTATAGTTGTTCCTTTAGAATTTGATCGTTTGTCTTGTGAAAATAACTTTATATAACATTATTGTGATTAGGAATGTACATACACACACGTGTATTCTAATATTTGACTTAAGGATTTGTTTGAGAGATCTGTGTTTACTTGGTTTGGAAAAATACTCTCATTACAAGGAGGAAAGTTCACGGGAAGATAAAGGAAGGTTACTAGATCTATAGAAAACCTATCTCGAGTTCATTTCATAGAATTGTTTGATACCGAAAATACACTCTTTTCAACTTCAAGTTATTACAACCATGTAGGTTAACTAATTAAATTGTTCCTTTATGTATTCACGATCCATTGATCCAATTAGGAATTTATATTTTTACAATCATATTGTGCATGGAAGAGCACATTACACCTATGTTCCCCTTATAGATATATATATTTTTGAATCTAAGTGACGAATTTCACATTTCAAACTACTTATGTTTCATCATCTTAAGGGTTCACTCTTCGTAGCAACAATTTAATTACATGTTTCAACCATAGATTCCACTCCCTGAGTGATCCTAGATTTAATATATTCCTAACTAGGCCAAGAGTTCTGTTAACTTTTATAAGTCCAACTAGCGTGCAATCTCCTTATCTCACAAGACCTTGGCTATAGTTGCAGGTATCCCATTCTCAAGGTTACATTTTATTATTTCATTAACATCGTTGTTTGATTCATATTTATGTAAAAAAAACATGTGATCATGCATCATATTTGGGTTTTTGATTTATTAGGTTGTTGCATTAGTCGTGGACCTCTACTTTATTATATTCATTTTATAATCACATTTGGCATTCTAGTTGGTTTTGACATCGCTCAAAGGTGTACCATTTACATAACGGTCATTCCTTAGTTTAATATTATTTACCCTTTTTACTAACTACATTTAAGTGGTTACTTTGGTTCTCTGTTAACATCATTTTGGGACAAATGAAATTCCTCTAACAATTATAAAACACAAAGGAATTTAAGACTATAAAGAGTACGATGTCGCACAAGACAATTCATTTCTATGCTCTTGGACATGGAAGTATAAGTGTATATTGAAAGAGATATATCTCAAATAATCTTATGCATTACAAAATCCTCCTAAGGACCTATTTCAATTGTTGGGTAAATAGGCAAGTAAATTTGAAACACAGTCTCCACTCACATAATTTAGATCTCACAAGAGATCAATCGTAGGTACAACCATCAACTATATTGCAAGGCTTTGTACACCCACTATGGTACCAAGGAATATTACACACAAGGGGGTTAACTTATTCATGATGTGGTTAGACCTACAACACCTAGACATGATCACCTCACTCATCCCAATATGATAGGTTTCAAAACATAAAATCACCACCTCTTAAAATATTTAGGAAAAAGGTCCTTAACAAGACACCTTAGGTGTGAAACAAGAAAATGATTAATGAGGTTAGAGTATTCTATTAACATGATCATTGTTTTATAACCTGGGAAAAAGACTCAAATGGGAGGAGGAAGTACAATAAGCATTATGAATCGTTTCTTTTTTTGATGAGATGAGAATCTACCTAGCATTGTGGGTGTTAAGAAAATAAACCAATAATTAATATAGAAAAGGATTAGTTTAATATCTTTATAACATATGTACAACATTGAGTACAACTCCGTATCCAATTCGATAACATAAAATATAGCCACATTGGTATTCCCTTTAAAAATATACAAAGAAAAATTCTTCAAACAACAATACATGTCATTATTCTATGGTAATACATGTATTGCAAGATGAATATACCTTTACAATGATAACTCATTAATTACAACATATCACATCCAGAAAATTTCCTCTTGTTTGAAGTACCTGCAACCAACGTTGCGTCAGTCCTAGGACTGAGTATGGAAATACCTTACACTCAAACATGAAATAACACATTCATCATTTCAAGTAATTCAAAATAAGGTAGAGAAGAGCTAGAAATGGGGAGAGAGGAAGAGAGGTCATTTCGTCACACATTCACATTCCTTTTTTCTTTTTCTTTTTCAATTCTAGAGAGAGTAAGGAAGAGAGAGGAAGTCTAGAAATCATTTTCTTTTCTATTTACCATATCATAAATACATGCATAATGCATCCATTTTCATTTCATTTCAAATTCATATACATCTTTAACCCATCTACATATTCAAATCATTTACGTTTTCAAGATCAACCAACATTCCATATTATTTCTAGAGAGAGAAGAGGAAGGAGAGAGAAGACATTATAAATTTACTAAATCCATTCATATAAATCTATTTGATTAAAGTATACTTTACATAACCATGAAACTATATGAAAAGGGTTCACAAGTATAAACAAGTCAAATGGGAGCCTCGTGAGGAATATCTAGCTCAAGCAGCGAGTTTATGAAAATTACCCAAATACAACTAAAGTGCCTACAATATGGGATTGGATAACATTCATTTGTAAGTTCAAATGTAATTTCAACGATTCTTATATACTCCCTTATATAAAAAGAACTTGGTGGATTTGACGGAAGTTGATTACGACAAACAGGTCTCAAAATAGAAAGTTGACTCGGAGACCAATTGTCGTAAACACGTCAAAAACCACCGTTGTAAAATGACTGGTGAGCTCCAAAACTCACTTGAAACTCTAACTTACGAAATCAATTTTTTTGTTTGCAAAACTGAGAGTTGCTTTCAATTCTCTAAACATATTTCTAGAGGTACACAGGGTTAGTTTTCAGTTTAGCCAAATCGATACAGCAACCTCAAGACAAAACAAGTCACATTTTCTTAAAAAAGGGGAGTGTCACTCCAAGTGACAGAAATATAAAGCCATAATCAAACTCATCTCTCCAAGGTATCAAATTCAGTTTTATCAGTTATATTTATGGCCTTCATGGTCCCCTATACCATTAGGAATAATATTAGAGGTCTAGGTTGGTGAAACGATTTTCTTTAGTGCACCATGTGCGAAGTGTATAGGATCAAGAATGTTTTTTTTTAATATTTTGAGCTGGTAAGATTTTTATTTTTAATTCTAGTTTCATCCTCTATTGTTTTAAAGCAATTAGGAACCAAACAAGAAACAATAAAATGTGAAATTTAAATGCAAGAGGAAGGGAAATCCATACCTTTTCCTGATGTTTGCTAGAGACGTCATCTATTAGATTTTTGCCATGGCGCTTGACCAGAAAAAAAGCATTTGGTTGAAAAAATTGTTATTCCTTTTCCTCAAATTCATTTTGCACAAATCCAGCAAACTTGACATTCCATGGACCTTTTTTTTAAATGCATTCTATGGAATAGTTTGCGGTGCCTTATAAGGTTGCATTCCTTCAAGGAATTTGTCAGACAGTTTATGTGCCAAGTTCATGTTTCCACATTTTACATACATATCTGCCTAAAATTTGCAAATCAAACATATTAAGAAATACCCAACTAAATCTCCATTATGTTTTGGTGTAAAACCATTTTGTTTTAAAGCTCCCATTTTAACAAAGATGAGAGTATGCTAGCAAATATGAACCCACCACGTGGAAACTTGTTAGTTACATTTGGTGAACAATAGAGAATCTTCGTGAGGAGGCCCGTGTCTTTTCCTTTCTAACTGCGAACAAAATTTAGATGAAGAAACCATTTGGGGAAACGTATGGAGGCCATGAGTAGTCACACTCCTTACTAAAATGGGACCGATGTCACATTTATGACTTTCATTCATGCATTGATGGACGTGAACCCGTTTCACATCCCACTAGACACTTCAACAAAACCATTTTTTCCTATCCTTCAGCATCACTTAATGCATCCCAAGAGACAAAATCTATTTATCTCCAATGTCTTACAAGTTGCTCCATTTATGGCACACATACTCTATTTGAATATCTTATCATACGCTTTGGCAGAGAATGGGAAAATAGAAGGTTTCACATAGAGGAAGGGTAAATCTTGTAGATACATAAGTGGGATAGAAGAAAAAGGGAACTCTCAATGTCTTAACTCAACAAAAGCTACTAGAAATAAAAGATAAAGATTAGGAAAGCAAAACTATAGTTGTTGTCTACCAGGAGAATACTACAGCAAGGTTATAGTACACAAAGCACAAATCATAACAAAATGGGAGAAACCTAATACAACTAGAAATTATGCCCCCCCCTAAACATTGCCTCTTAATCTTCAATCTTCCTCTTCTATTCCATACCAAAAAAAAACCATGGCAGCAGTGGTTCCTTCCTCTCATAAACGTTGAACCTATTTTAGGTGCAGATCTAAATCAATCCATTTCTATATAGTGAAATGAGGAAGCATGAACGATATTGATTTCTTTTCTTTTCCTTCATACACAGACCTGTTTCAACCCAAAGTGCTACTGATTTTGGACTGCCATAAGTGATATCTCCATTTTTCATAGCTCCTTGTAGCTTCTGTTTTACATAGCTTTCACCATAATGTTCTATTTATTTAATTATAAATGTACATATAAGATATCTGACTCATGCCATCACTGCAACTATCCAATCACAACTAAATTTTATAATGTTAACTTGGGTTTCACGTGGTCCACAACATTAGATCCCAAATAAAGTGCTTGAATTATTGTGCAAGGAGATGACATGTCTGAAAAGGGCTATGAGGATGAATCGTCGTCTACGCTCTGCCATCCAGTTCACCCCCTTGCAAAGGTGGCTGTCAGGGAGTGGCACTACATCTCCCTCCCCTTATAAGAGCATCATCCTCGATGCAACACAAAATCGAAGCTCAAAGGATAGGTAGGCAAGAAAGTTAAAAATGACACATGTCATTTAACAAAACAACTTGTTGGTACAACGTGACCACAAAGAAACAAGATAATTTTTGAAGTATCTTGAACTTTAAGGTTGTGTGAAGATTGGTAGTTGGTTATCTTTTGTTTTATTATTTAATTTATATTTTTCCTTTACAGTATTTATTAACCTCAAGCTCTTAATATTCATTGTTTAGAATTTCAATTGTCTTATGTCACACAACACTCAACACATAACACAAACGACCCATGAGACATCTTGTTACATACTATCATGAATGTGTCACATCACAAGGCCTCTTATTCCACCATGGAAATACAACCAAGTAGTCCACATAACGAATAATTTCCAACAATTATGTCATAGGCATAGATCCAACACACACATGTGACTGTCAAACAAAATCATCACGCTAATACATATACAACCGGTATCACATGACTCAAAAACCATGACTGTAAGAACATCGTGCCAAGATAATATCCAATAGTATATAGTAATCCAAGAGGAGTGTCAATCCTCAATCATAAAAATGTCTAAAAAGACTCATAAGAGTACACATAACTCATAACACCAACTCCACACATCACAAAACATCACAAAAAAATATCCATATATCTCCCAAAGCATCAAAAAATAACTCCATATACCTCCAAAAGTATCACCAAGAAACTCCATATACCTCCCAAAGAGAAAGACTCATAGTGCCAAAACCAAGCCGGTCACCCAACCATAGAGCCCCATCAAGAATATCAGGCCACTCAACCATAGAGTGCATCGAGAATACCATGTCACTCAACCATAGAGTGTCATCGAGAACATCAGGTCACTCAACCATAGAGTGCCATCAAGAATATCGGGTCACTCAACCATAGAGTCTTATCTCTTTTCTCCATATAATGAGGTCGGGTCACTCTATGGCCCTGGGCACATAGAGCCACATCACCCCTAACCCAAGTGACATAATAATGCATGGTTCAATAACCCACTAGTTATTTGGAACTCCTTCGGGCGTACCCCCATACAACGAAGTGGGTCCATAGGTCCAAATACTCCATGGTGAATCCCATGACCCTATTCCAACACATTACAACATTAGAACCAGTATAACAATCTATCTCAAATGCCAAGTGAAAAAAATCCCAAGCCTTGGGCAAGGCTATAAAACTTTTGAATATGAAAAGAAAATTTAAAACTAAGAAAAACAAATGGCTAATTAGCCATAGTTAGTGCAAAAATTTGCATGTTAGTGCAACAACCAAATAAAATTCCCAAAATATAAGAACACATCAATCAAGAAAACTATTGGTTCTTACAAGAAAAGAGATAATGATCAATTCATGAATAAAATATGTATTGATAAATAGCACATTACAATCACTATGTGGCCTCATACGGCCACCAAAGGGGTACTCATCGAGTTGCTAGCACTCGGATATCGAGCCTCAGCTCGTAAAAACTTACATGTAACCATAAATGAGTATATGAAACAATGTAACTTTCATCATCTCTTTCTAAATCATCCCTCCATACTCCCACAAGGCTCAACATAGTCAAAATCACATAGGATTATTCGATAGACAACCCAATAGCAAAGACTGGGGGACATTAGTTTGTATAAGTTTAGCCTAAGGTGGTTTGCACCCACAATATACTAAGCAAACTCTACGTATACTAAATAGATAGAAGTGGGTTTTTAGTCTATATAAGACTCCATTTCCTCACTCGTACTCGGCTCAAGATTATGAAAACCTAGTCCATGCATCCTCTCTCCACACATACACTCTTGACGATTTCTTTCATTAGGGTCATCTAGTGTAAGGTTCACAACATAACATATAACTACATCACTAACACAATGGGGATTCACGCATATTAACCATAACATATTACACATGGTACATATACAATGTATAGCACAATCATTACTTTCATAGGTTTCAATACATCACATTACCACATAATGCAACCAAAGTGTAAACACTATACACTAGGGTCATACGTTCACCATATGCCCCTAAATCACGACATGAAACATCACATGTTACACAAATTATATGTATGATAACACAATGAGTAATGTTACAACATATAGTCACTTGTAATACAACATGGTGACACACACAATTCATCACAACATGGCGGTGACATCATGATACAATTTAATTTATTATACACCAATTTTTTCATACAACACACCTACATATCACATAATAACAAAATACTCCAACACTCTGTAATCTGCAATAACATTCTTTTCATACATAACAAGGTGACACATCACACATTACCTCTTCATCGAGTCCACAAAAAGGAGAGAAAATACTCTCGTTACAAACACATCAACATGATAACAAATACACACTAAGTGACATTTATAACATGTGCGTTAATAATATCACAATTACAACATTGGTCACATCACAACATATATCACATTACTCTATCCATCTCCACCACCACCATGCAAGATCATCACAACTCCAATCTATTCTAGAGGTTTGAGAGCATGAACCTTCACACTGATACCATATGCAATGCCCACATTTTCAACACCAAACTACAATAGTAAAATTATCAAAATAATATTTTTTGACTTTACTTTCATGCTACACAAAACCACATGGGATCCAAATAAAGAAACTCGAAATCACGTAGGACACTTACATAAACATGAATCACCCATACAATAGGATAACATATGGTACACATCAATGTCTTATTCAAACCGTGTAAACCAAGACAATGACACAATTATAGTAAGAAACACAAGATAGGCATACTCCACGACATGGCCTTTTCATGGTTTACATATTCATTACATTTAGGTTTACATTGTATGGCCTTTTAGTTTTCCATAGATTTAAACACATAAGGTTTAAAATTTCCTATTTTTAAAACTTCAATTACTTTATTTTATAGAGCATTAGTCTTTAACAGAGAATGTGTGATTGGTTCCTTTCTCCAATTTCATTGGTTATCCATAGCTCATTTGTTAAATAAATTGATTTTAAGAAACTATGAGTTTCCTAATGTTCAATTCTTATGTTAAATTTTTTTTTCTCAAAAGTTGTTTAGTTGACTATAATTGTCTGAAGAACACATAACATGGGACCCTTCGTTCCTTTACAACTAGGCTGCGTGTTTTTGTTTAACATTTCACCTATAGTGGTTCTTTTAGAATTTTCTCGTTTCTCTTATGGAAATAACTTTATATAGCATGATTGTGATTAGGAATGTATATACACACATGTGCCTTCTAATATTTGACTTAAGGATTTGTTTGAAAGAGTCATGTTTACTTGGTTTGGAAAAATACTCTTGTTACAAGGAGGAAAAATTCACAAGAAGAAAAAGGAAGGTTACTAAATCAATAGAAAACCTATCCCGAGTTCATTTCATAGCATTGTTTGATACTAAAAATACACTCTTTTAATCTTTAAGTTATTACAACCATGTAATTTGACTAATTAAGTTGTATCATTCTATGTTCACAATCCATTGCTCCAATTAGGAATTCATCTTTTCACAATCATATTGCGTAGAGAAGGGTACATTACACCCGTGTTCCCGTTATAGAGATTTTTCTTTGAATTGAAGTGACGAATTTCACATTTCAAACTACTTTTGTTTCATCATCTTACAAATTTACTCTCATTAGAAATGGTTTGATTACATGTTTCGACCATAAATTCTACTTCCTAAGTGATCCTAGGTTAGATATATTCCTAACTAGGTCAAGGGTTCTAATAAATTTTACAAGTCCAACTAGATTGCAATCTACTTATCTCACAAGACCTTGGCTACAATTGTAGGTATACCATTCCCAAGGTTACATTTTATTATTTCATTAACATCATTGTTTGATTCAAAATTATGAAAACAAAGCATGTGATCATGCATCATATTTGGTTTTTTCGATTTATTAGGTTGTTGTATTAGTCATGGACCTCTACTTTATTACATTCATTTCATGATCAAATTTGAAATTTTAGTTGGTTTTGACATCACTCAAATGTGTACCATTTTTCGTAGTGGGCATTCAATAGATTAATCTTGTTTACCCTTTTTTACTAACTACATTTACGCGATTACTTTGGTCCTATACAACATCATTTTGGAACAAATTTATTCCTATAGCACTTAAGTAACACTTATGGATTTAAGACTACAAGGAGTACAACCTTGCATAAGACAACTCAATTCATTTCTCTTAGACATGCAAGTATTAAGTGTATATTGCAAGAGGGATATCCCAAACAATCATATGCATTACAAAAGCCTCCTTATGACCTATTTCAATTGTTGGGTAAATACGCAAGTAAAACGACACGTAGTCTCCACTCACATAATTTAGATCTCACAAGGGATCAATCGTATGTACAACCACAAACTATCTTGCAAGGATTTGGCCACCCACTAGGGTACCAAGGGAAAATACGCACTAGGGGGTTAAAATTATTGAAGATATGGTCATACCTACAACAACAAGACATGATCACCTCACTTGTCCCAAAATGATAGGTTTCACATCGTAAAATCACCACATCATTAAAATATTCGGGAAAAAGGTCATTAATAATACGCCTTAGGTGTGAAACAAGAAGATGATTAGTAGGGTTCGAGTATTTTATTAACATGATCATTGTTTTATACCCTACAAAAAGACTCGAATGGGGAAACGAAGTACAATAGGCATTATAACTTATTCTTTTAATTTTGATACTTTTGATGAGATGAGATTCTACCTAGCATTGTGGATGTTAATGAATTAAACCAATAATTGACATAGAAAAAAGATTAGTTTAATATCCTTATAACATAGGTACAACATTGAATACAACTTCACATCCACTTCGACACTATAAAATATATCCACATTGGTATTCCCTTTTCAAAATATACAAAGAACAATTATTTAAACAACAATACATATCATTATTCTATGGTAATACATGTATTGAAAGAGGAATATAACGTTACAATGATAACTCATTAAATGCAACATATCACATCCTGAATTCCTCTTGTTCAAAGTACCTACAGCCAACCTTGCATCAATCCTAGGATTGAGTATGGAAATATCTTACACTCAAGCACAAAATAACACATTCATAATTTCAAGTAATTCAAAACAAGACAGAGAAGAGATAGAAATAGGGAGAGAGGGAGAGAGGTCATTTCGTCACACATTCACATTCCTTTTTACTTTTTCTTTTTCGATTCTAGAGAGAGTAAGGAAGAGAGAGGAAGTCTAGAATTCATTTTATTTTCTATTTATCATATCATAACTACATGCATAACACATCCATTTTCATTTCATTTCAAATTCATATACATTTTCAACCCATCTACATATTCAAATCATTTACGTTTTCAAGATCAACTAACATTCCATATTATTTCTAGAGAGAGAAGATGGAGGAGAGAGAAAAATATAATAAATTATTAAATCCATTCATAGAAATATATTTTATTAAATTATACTTTACACAACCATGAAACTATATGAAAATGGTTCACAAGTATAAATAAGTCAAATGGGAGCCTCGTGAGGAATATCTAGCTCAAGCTGCGAGTTTACAAAAAATTACCCAAATACAAGTAAAATGCCTACAATATGGGACTGGAAAACACTTGTTTTTAAGTTAAAATGTAATTTCAATGATTCATATTTACTCCCTTATTTACAAAGAACTCCACAGATTTGACAGAATTCGATTACAAAAAATAGGTCTCAAAATAGAAAGGCAACTCGGAGACCAATTGTTGTAAACACGTCAAAAAGCATTGTTGTAAAATGATCGGTGGGCTCCAAAACCCACTTGAAACTCTAACTTACGAAATCAATTTTTTTGTTTGTAAAATTGAGAGTTGCTTTCAATTCTTCGAATGGAGTTCTAGAGGTACATATGGTTAGTTTTCAATTTAGCCAAATTGATACGGAAACCGCAAAATAAAACAAATCGCATTTTCTTAAAAATGAGAGCGTCACTCCAAGTGAATGAGATATAAAGTCAGAATCAAAATAATATCTCCAAGGCATAAAATTGAGTTTTATCAGTTATATTTATGCCCTTCATGGTGTCCTATACCATTAGGAATAATACTAGATTTCTAGGTTAGTAAAACGATTTTCTTTGGCGCAGCATGAGCGCACAATACGGGATATGGAATGTTTTTTTTTAATAATATGATCAGGTAAGAGTTTCATTTTTAATTTTAATTTCATCCTCTATTGTTCTAAAGCAATAAGGAACCAAAAAATAAACAATAAAATGTGTTTGGTTGAAAATTTTGTTATTCCTTTTCCTCGAATCCATTTTGTGCAAATCTAGAAAACTTCACATTCCATGTACCTTTTTTTTTAACGCATTCTATGGAACATTTTCAATGCCTTATAAGGATGCATTCCTTCAAGGCATTTGTCAGATAGTTTATGTGCCAAGTTTATGTTTCCACATTTTACATACATATCTGCCTGAAATTTACAAATCAAACATATGAAGAAAGACCCGACTAAATCTCCATTATGTTTTGGTGTAAAACCACCTTTGGTTTAAAGCTTCCATTTCAACAAAGCTTAGAGTATGCTAGCAAATATGAACCTACCACACGGAAACCTGTTGGATACATTTGGTGAATAATAGAGAAGCTTGATGAGGAGGCCTATTTCTTTTCCTTTCTAACTGCGAACAAACTTTAGATGAAGCAACCATTTATGGAAATGTATGGAGGCCATGAGTAGTCACAATCCTTGCTAAAATGGGACCGATGTAACATTTATCTCTTTTTTTCATGCATTGATTGACACAAACCCGTTTCAAAGCCCACTAGACACTTCAACAAAACATTTTTTTTCCAATTCTTCAACAACACTTAATGCATCCCAAGAGATGAAATCTATTTATCTCCCACATCTTGCAAGCTGGTCCATTGATGGCGCACATACTCTATTTGAATCTCTTATCATATTCTTTGGTACATAATGGGAAAATAGAAAGTTCCACATAGAGGAAGGATAAATATAACAGAGACATAAGTGTGATAGAAGAAAAAGGGAACTCTCAATGTCTTAACACAAAAACTACTTGAAATAAAAGATAAATATTAGGAAAGAAAAATTATAGTCACTGTCTTCCAGGAGAATACTATAGCAAGGTTATAGTACAGAAAGCCCAAATCAAAGAAAAATGGGAAAAACTCAATAGAGCTAGAAATTATGCCCTCCCCCCAAACATTACCTCCTAATCTTCAATATTCCTCTTCTATTCCATACCACAAATAAAACCACAGAAGCAATAGTTCCTTCCTCTCAAAAACGTTGAACCTACTTCAAGTATAGATCTAAATCAATCCATTTCTATATAGTGGAATGAGGAAGCATAAAGGATACAAATTTCTTTTCTTTTCCTCCATGCATAGAACTATTTCAACCCAAAGTGCTACTAATTTTGGACTGGCATAAGTGATATATCCATTTTTCATAGCTCCTCGTAGCTTCTGGTTTATATAACTTTCACCACAATGTTCTGTTTATTTAATTATAAATGTACAGATAAGATATCTGACTTATTCCATCACTGCAACAATCCAATCACAACTAAATTTTACAATGTTAACTTGGGTTTGGTCCATAACATTGGATTCCAAATAGAGTGCTTGAATTATTGTGCAAGGAAAGGATAGGTTGGCAGGTTTTCAGGAGGCGTCGTTTCCATGCCTGTTGCATGCTGCCAAGTTCGGTGCAATCAGAATTTACACTTGACAATTATGTTTCAAAAAACATGATGTCACTACAACCGTAGTATACAGGAGAATCCTCATACATAAGCTTGTGCTTCCATATCCCTTCTCTGGACATTTGGTTTATGGCAATTGAGGGTGAAGAGGTAGAAGGGACATTAATATACATCCTTGCTGTGATGAGCATGTATCTTGATGAAGTGGTGGGGTCAAGAGTAATCAGATCACCCATCGATTTAGCAATACCTGCTAATACATCCACTTCCCAGAACTCCAAGGGAAGTCTAGGAAGCCTAACCCACATAGGACATATAGTTAGAGTATGGGTTTTTTATCCTAGTCTCCATCTAACAATGGAGAGAGTGGTTCTTCCATAAAATTAAGTGCCTATAAAATTTATTTTATAATTAAATAATTTAGAATAGGTTATATTTTTAATTATTTAATATAAACTTTGTGTTTATGTATTATTGATTATTTAATAACTAGTTTATATTAAATCGAGGTACGATTTAATCATGTCCCATCACTTAATATGTTCATGACCCATGGGGTCATTTAAATATATCGTGGATCATATTGTTTTCACCTCATGTGAATGGCTTGGAGAGAAGTGAGGTAAAGGATATTTTACTGGAATGTAAAAGGTTGCTTCTTTTATAATGGAAAATTCTCATTTGTCTATGGCTTTTTCCCCGTCGGGGGTTTTCCATGTAAATCCTTTATTGAGAGTGTTTTTTTGCTGTTGTTTATTTATTTATGCATTTAGAATAATGATTTTTCAATATTAATTTAATATGGTTAAATCTTATTTATTATCCTCGTCCTAACAAGTAGGAAACATAAAAAGTTATATAGCCCAACACATCACCATATGAAACCATCGCAAAGGGATCAAACTTTCTATCGCTTCCAAACATATTAAAAATTTCTAAAAATGAAGTATTGTCATATCAGTTATAGCTTACAGAGTCACTCGACAATGCCTACTCACTGTAATCAACTAAGTGCATCCATTTCCTTATATATTAGCAATCATTTTCATGTTCTATCTTAAAAAGTGCTAATGAATATATTTTAATCGATGCATTAATATTTATTAATTAATTTGAATATACCACTTATTCCTAACCCTTTAACACTTACATAAATAGGAATGCATTACCCGACCCCTATTTAATTATTTATTTTTAGGTTAAATCAAAATTATTGAAAATGAACTTTAAATATAAATGCAAGAATCACACACAAATGTGTGTGTGTGTGTGTGAAATCACGCGCACGCGTGCATACATACATATTAAATCAAAGTGGATTGTTGTGTTTTACATGTAATCATTGATTATCATGATTCACTTTTGTATACCCAGTAAGTATTTCATATCATGTTTTTAAAATTTGGATAGGATGTTTTAATATTATTATAAGTAATGGGGGATTTTGAAAGGATCCCATCTTTTTTACAATGGAGATCTCGGGCTAAAATAGAGATATCTCAATCGAATCACCTCTACCAATAGTATGCCCAGAAATAACAACCAACTATCAACAAGCCTATAATTGACCTATACAAAAAGAACAAAAATATACTTGAGGAGTTAAGTCTCCTAAATATCAAGATTAGAAAAATAAAATTTTGTTTCAACACTTTAAAATTCTAAGATAATATCTAGGAGCTACCTCTTCAATCGAGAATCAAATAATTCGTAGTCTTAGGTTTTCCTCTAGCACCACATAGTCAGCTAATGATGGGTCATTTAGACAAGAAGGTTTGTAATCTTCCTTCTTGGAAGACCACCATTGATGGCTTGAAAACATTGTCCTACAGTGACCTACTTGAATACACGTAAGAAATCATTTTTTTGTTGTATATTTGATAGTGTTCTCACTAAGTGGAGAGAACTTGCACACCAATTGAACCATTCACAACTTCCATGGGAGACATCACCTATTATAAAAATTCCCCCTGAAGATCACCCTCCAACATAAAGGAAAGATCCTCTATTAAAAATCCTTTGAAACAATCAAAGCACCAACATTTCCATTTGAAGGATTCACTTGTTGGGCTTAAAAACTCATGACACTCCCTAAGTGGGCTGAATTCCTTCATCTTGATTTGATTTTATATCTCCTCAAGGGTCCTAAGCTCTAGATTACCAAAGGAGATGACCCTATTAGCCCTTGAAGCCATGTAGGTTGAGGAGGACTCTATTAACCCTTGAATCCTGAAGGAGAAGTGGATAAACATTGCATGATTTATTTAATGGTGGTGTTTTTTCATACAATATATTTTAAATTAGATATTTATTTTCTTATTCAAGATGGAGTGTGATGGATAACTTCTCGATAAGAAATGTGAATCAAGTTTGATTGGTGTAGGTTGATGAACAATTATGCAAAATTGTGGTGTTATGGCACGGTAAATAGGAAGTTGGATAATGTTCCATTAAAATAAAGTAAGACAATATTATAAGGATAAAGAGTCAAAGTCATCATCACCAACAACTTAACCTATGAAAGATAATAAAAAAAATGTATGAATCTAATAAAGAATTGAAGTCTTAAAACAATGGATAAAGTTTGCGATGAATAAAAAAATAGTATTTAATTCTAACCGGAGTAAAATCTCTAAAATATGAAACACATTTTCACTTCGTAATTACAAAAATAAATACAAGATAATTATAAGAAAATAAAAAATTAAGTAAATTAAATAAGATCTTATTTTATAAAAAAAATTCTCTTTATATTGATTTTAATAAATACAAAACTAATTAAATATTCTTAATATAAATTTTAATATTTAATTAAATAAAATGTAAAAAAAAAAAAATTAATATATAATTTTTTTTTAATAATAATATAATGTTAAATCACATGATATAAATTTCAACATTTTTAAAACTTGAATATAAATTTTTAAAAAGTAAGAATTTCCTCACAAAGGGGTATTGTAACCTCTAATTATTATAAGAAAAACAGATATAATTATCACAACATCAAGTTCCAAAAATAAGTAAATGTCTCTAATATTATCCTTTCTTCTCCCACCACTAACATTCCTCTCTTCACCTTGCCAGTGCCACCTTCAAGCTTAGCCTCCACAGCTATCGTAGCCTTGTCCATAAGCCTAGAAGCTTGTCTTAACACACCTACAAATACCCAGTCCCCTCCTTTGGAACCCACACATCTAAAAATTTCATCTGAACCTTGCGCGATACGCAATGAGTAAACCACGGAAGAACATGTTAGCACGAAGCAAACGATTGCAGCATCGGAAGGGAGAGTTTTCCGACATTCTACCCTGCACTTACTCATATCCTTCTTTAATATTCTGTGGCTATATTGATTCTTCTTCGGTGAGCGCACTACATTAAGGTTGGGAAAGACAAAAGAGTCCATAACCGATTCCACACAACTCTCGGCCCTTCCACCTATTATTACCATCTCGCTTGGCCATTTCTGCAACAAAATATTTCACTCAATAAACTTTACATGATGATAAGTATTTCATGAGTTTTGAATTGTACCTTTAAAGTTTGAATGCAGGGTTGAAGAGCTGATCTGCTTTCTGCTACCACCGTTACTGACTTCAGTCTCTCCGCCTGCTCCAAACTTTGTATACCTCCCCACTTCCCAAAGATCCTTGCTGTCAACGTCTCCAACCATCTTGAATGTTCCAGGCCTTCGATTTTATCATGTATGTAGCAATCTTCTATCCTAATTTCTTGGATAGAAGATAAAGTTGAAAAACTTGGGAGCACATCTAACTGCCTACATTTGCAAATAGAAAGAGTTTGAAGGTTTACTAGACCCAGAATGCCCTCTATTCTCTTCAGCATTTGACAACCATACAATTCAATGGTCTTCACAGATGTTGGCAGGGTTTTGATATCGGTTAGACTGTCATTATAAGTAAGAGAGAGGGTTTCAAGGGTGGGACAGGAGTCTTCAGTTATCGATATACTTGACACTTTGGTGTCTCTTATGTTAATCACCTTGAACCTGCACAATGAAGAAGTAGACTCCCTTTGTCTGAGTGGGCACCCACTAATAGTCAAAGATTGTAGATGACTCAGTTGCCCAAAGTCTTCTGGTAAAGACTCTACTGCTGAGCTTTTTATGCTTAATTTCTTAAGCATATTGAGCCGCCCCACCGAAATTGATAAAGATTTCAACATCTTACAACCATCAATTTTGAGTCGAGACAAGCTGGACAAATTTTCAATAGAAGATGGCAAGATTTCCAACAGCGAACTTCCTATCTCTAGCACTTCCAATTTGCCGAGTACACCGATGTTACCTGGAATTTCCTGTAACCTTGTACGATCAATATAGAGCTCTCTCAAAGACGTCTGATTTGTGATATGATGAGGCAACTCTTCCAGTTTAATGCACCTTGAAAAGCTCAAATACTCCAGCTTTGTCATGTTTTCCATTATGTCTGACCTCAACGTTAGAATATGACACCCTGAGAAATCAAGATGTTGCAGGTGTATCAGCTGCTTAAAAGAAACCGGCAACATCTCCAACTTTGAGCACCAAGCAAAGTCTATATGGCGGAGGTTAGTCAAATCCCCAAAACTAGTAGGTAGTGAAGACATTCTATCAGCTGTTAGCTTCAAACGCTCCAGCGATTCGAGAGCACAAAACTCTTTTGGCAGACTACCCACTCCACAGTTATAACTAGCAATTATCATTTTCAAATGTTTCAGCCGTCCTATTGATGTTGGAAGGCTTCGTAGTTTACGGCTGTCACTAATAATAAGCTCTCTCAACTGCAGTGGAGGCTGGAGTCGGGAAAATTTTCAATTCGGTGAGGTTACAGAAAACACAGCTCTAAAACTTGTAAGATCGGAAATGTGCATAGTTTTAAAAGAGTCGGTGAAGAAAAAACTTACATCTGCATCAGCCCATAATTTTTTCAATCTCCTTGCATTCCGGATTTCTAGAATTCTTAATTTTTGGAGTGAAAGCCGTGAGGGAAGTTTCTTAATTTTAAAATCAAGCCAACGAAGCCAGACGGATTCTCCTGCGGATGTGGCACATTTTTTGATAAATTCATATTCTCCGTGAATAAGAAATACTGGTTCTAACCAGGAAAGTAATCGAGGGTGGCCAAAACATCCGACTCCAAGAAACTGCATCATCATTTGCATAAACATAACCATCACATGAACTTTAATCTTTAACCCTCTAATAGGCATTCTTTTCTGAACGGAAAAACTTAATAAAAAGAAAAAACAGAAATTTTAAAAGTAGAAACAGAAAGAGATGAAGTGTAGCCGCTCCCGGGGAAAATTAATTAAGGAGAGGAGGAAAAATAAATTTAAGAAATTAAACAGAGCTCACCCCGGCTTGTTTCTGATGCCATAAACGAGACGGTGAGTGAGTATGAGCCAGATCCCTTCCCAAGTCCCTTAGATGGTAATGCATTGTTATGCAATTATTCTGGTCTATATCAACAAGACACTTGTTCACAAGTGTTTCCCAACTGTCCCGACCATTCAAGTCGAAGCCATCCCATACAGCAATGGCGAAGCTGATCCTTTCTCCAATGAGGAAACACGCTATATCTATGAACACCTCTTGTTCATCTATGCCCAAGGCATCATAGCTCACTTTGAGCCTCTGTTTAATGTCTTCCGGCAGTATTCTGGTGATCTTATGCAGTTGAGAATCCCAGTAGCCCTTGGACTTGCCATAAACCTGTCCTCCGAAAACCTTGAGTGATAAAGGTAATCCACTGCAAACATTCAAAAATTCTTCAACCAGATCTTCAAAACCCTGCAGTGGATAAGATTGCAAGAAAGCATGCCAGCAGAATAGCTGCTTCGCATAAAAAGGATTCAGAGCTTTCATTCGATAGATGGAGGAGATACCCCACTTTGTAAGGACTCCCAATTCTCGGGATGTAATAATGATCAAACTGCCAGATCCAACGCAGTCCCTTGTCGGCAACAGAGCATCCAGTTGGTCCTCGTGATCGACATCATCTAACACGATGAGCGCAGAAACAGATCTCAACCGACTTGCCAGAATACCCTTTCCTTCCTCTAAATTGTCGAACCATAAGTCGTTGACTTGGACACCAAGGTCCTTTAGAAGTTTTTTCTGCTTCTTATGTAAGAGATTTCTGCTATCAGCATCTCGCACATCAAATATAAAACTGGAATTAAGAAAAGAGCAGCATTTTTTGTTGTACAAATCTTTTGCCAGTGTGGTTTTACCAGCCCCGCCCATCCCCACGATCCCCACAATCTGTACATTCTCGGCAGATTCAAGCGTGCTACTTTCAAAGTCTTGAACCATATCATCCAGTCCAACGGGATGTTTGGCTACCTGGAATGGCTCCTTCTCCATCGTCTTGAATACCATATTTACAATATTCTTTAAAACCCTGCCCTCGTCACTAAACATGTACAGCACAATAAGAAAATCAATATAGCAAACATCTCTTACCAAATATAAGACTTTAACTAGACCAAAACAACACAGCATTCCAATTTTGGATTTGTCAGATTCATAATCTGAAATGATATGTTATAAAAAATGTCATAGTTCAATACATCCTAGCTATTTTAGGTCTCGGAATTTCGAGATGAAAACTGTCTACATCAATTTTTAGAAAGGGAGATTAATTGAGCATTTCCAATGAGTTCCCAGGTCTTTGCCTCTGGGTTTGTTTGGGTATGATAATGAAGAAATAGACCAGCTCTCCCAATTGCAAAAAGACCCACAACACACATTTCAGAGTACCCCAACAACCAGTCTTCACTTCAGTGCATGACAAATGTCATGTGAAAGTGGAGGAACGAGAAACCTATAAAAGACAAATTTGGTCTTCAATTTGTTTTAACTATTTTTAAAAGTCATCTGCCCTGGTGTTCGGATATTTCCCCCTGTTGGTGCTGATGCCACGCCGATTTGATTTCACGGATATTAGAAAGAGGCAAAAAAATAACTTCCAGACAACCAAACTGATTTGAATTATGGTCTTGAATTAAAGGTGTATTATGAGAACTATGAGAGAATCAAAATTAGTCCTCCAACATTTATATCAGGACTACTGAGCAGAGAGACTGTTAAATACTTACTGATTATTGTTGATAACGCAGCCAGAATGAGAAGAAACTACCTGGAGGGCCATCTTCCACTCCTGAAGCTTCTCGGAGGTGTATCTACCCTTATTTTCATGTTGGATGAATGCATCGGCATAGATCCCCTTTCCTTGATCCATCCGTCGAAGATCAGAAGGGTCAACGTGAAAGAAGAGAGGAATGATCCTGGTGCCAGTTTTCAGCATGAACGACAATTCTGCCAAACACCAAGGAGACCGTGCATAGTTGCTTGAAAATATGGCAACGTGAAGAGAAGCGGTGGACATTGCATCTTGTATTTTAGTGGGGATAACATCACCGACTTGGAGGGATTTTCTATCCAGAAAGACACGCAGTCCCGCACGAGTAAGTGTATTGTGGATGGTGGTGGCGATGGTGTATTTGACATCAATTCCACAGTGGTTAATAAACACATCCCAGCTGGGTGAGGGAAGGGCGGTAGAGGATATTGCTGCAATTTCAAGAAAAGCATCTCCAAGCTGGTTGTTTTGTTGCGTAGGAGAGGAGGCGGAAGCGTAAGCGGAAACCATTGAATTGAATGCAAGCCAAATGTGCGGGTGGGAGAGGGGCTTGAATTTCTGGGCAGATTCTTTGTATGTAAAAGCCAAAGGGGAAGACTTAATCAAATTGAGAGAACGTCAGCAAACGCTAGACCCGGTCGGGGAGATGCGTGTTCGCATCTCCTTTCGTTTTAGAAAAGAATCATTGTTTACTTTTATAGACAAAAATAAAATTTAAAAAATTAATAAACTTATAATTGTGAAATTAAGTGACCAATTTTTTTAGTGTAATAAATTATCTAAAAATTTACAGCTAAATTATTATCACAACCTATAAAACACATATAAATAATATTTTTTAAATAATAAAATAAGTATCTAATAACCTAACACAACTTAACAACTATCACAATCTACGAATCATATAAACAAGGCCATAATATAGCTAATCATGGTAAATTTTTTATATTTTATGAAACAAGAAATAAGCAATAACATGAACTTAAGGTTGTGTGAAAAATGATACAAGTAATTGATTTTAATTGTTTTGTATATTTGAAAATGTTTAAGTGATAGATTGATAATTATGCGATTATTATTTTTAATTTTTTTGGTTGCTAACTAATAACTGTAGTATTATAGAGTGTACATGATACATACATAGTGTGATATGCATGTCAATTTGACTGTGACGTTCTTAAGATTGCTACACTAAGATAATCCAAGAAAATTTTGAACATATGAAGTTTATAAACGTAAAGGATATGTGATGACGAGGGAAAAGAGCGTTGAATTTTAAATATCTCAATTGTGCATTTAGAATAAGTTTCTCCAAAGCCAATAGAAAAAATATGAGATGGAAAACCTTTAAATATTTGATAATGTGTAACAACATTTATGTTGTAGACCTATCAAATTAATTCGATATGTCTTCAATGTTATACATTTTTATAAATATTTGGTTGACTTTTTTATTAACTTTGTCTTGTAGCAATTGGAAAAATTCCTCGAACTACGCTATCTAAAAGACCAACTAAGGTAGTTAATAGGAACTTGGAGATGAACATAATTGTTATAGTATATGCACAAGGATGTAAGAGTGACATCTAATAAATTAAATGAATCGTCATTTGTAAAAGATACTTATATAATTGAGAAATGAACTAAAAGGTTTAGTACTAGCAATCATAAGTGAAAATTATGATGGAAACATGGAAGTCGATGGACAGAAGAATTGAAACTTGAGAGAGCGAAAAAGAGGGAGGAAGAGGGGAGATGAAGAAAGGGTTGGCGGGAGGAGATGTGCATTGTGTTACACTATATCATTTCTATCTTGCTTGCATTATTCACGTGAGTGCGATTTGTATTTAAAGGGAACAAACTAAAAATTTGAAAAAACCAAAAAGTTTCCATGTTTTAGACCCATGTGAAATGATTTCTTCTTAGAGTACTTTGCATCCCCCCCTTTTAACTTACAGATGGAGTAATTTAAGGAAAACATCTAAAGCATTAAAAATCATCGACAATTGAGTCATTACAGTGGATATTCTTCCATGGATGGTAAGCGAATGTTTTAGAACTATACTTTATTATTCACATGCATGAAATAAGAGGTTAAAGTGGCCAAAATAAAAAAAGGAGAAAATTGAATACATTCTATAGTCAAAACCCAACCACATTACTTTCTTTATATGGCACTTTACAACCCTCATGGAAAATCGAGGCCCTCTAGTGATTAGTAATATGAGTTACAAGTAGATTTAATCTACTAGTGGAGCATTACCTTTTTAAATTTTATTAGTTACACTTTATCGACTCCGTCTCGCTCGCATTATTGATGTGAGTGCAATTTGCGCTTAACGTGGGTAAACTAAAAATTGGTAAAATCCAAAAGTTTTCACGTTTGATAATAAACCAAAGTGCTTGCCTCTTACAACACTTTGTAGCCCCCTCTTTTTAAGTTTAAAGATGGATTAATTGAAGGAAAACATCTGATATGTGAATAAGCATCAGTAATTGAGTCCCTCTAGTTTTTATCCATACATGTATATGGAATGAATGTTTTAGATTGAAAATCCATTTCAAGTGCATGCATTTTGATATCAAGCTTTCCCAAATAAATAAATGGAAAAAGTTCAATAAGTTTCAAGGTCAAAACCCTAACTATTTAGTTATAAGCTAAAGAAAATGCAAGAAATTGTGTAGTATGTCAATAATTATTAATAATCGAGGCCCTCCAACAATTAGTCATAAATCCATTGTTTCTTGATTTATTTTAAATTATCAAATGATATCTTCTGAATTATTAGAAATATTAAACATAATTTTATCTCATGTTATGCTTTATGATTTTTAGGCTTGATGTTGAATCCATTACAGAAGGAAACATATTGTCTCGCAAATCCTGTTGTCTCACACAAATACTCGAATGTAACAATGTTTGGCTGATCATTTGACACATAAAACAAAACCTCATATGTAGGATAGTCCACAACAATCACCAACATAACAAGGTTGGTTGTCATCAATGGTGTTTTTGTGACAAGGTCTTCCATGCTCAGTAGACATCATGACACACATGTGAACAAATCAGATTAATTAGAGTTAGTTAATATGACCTATGTGGTGGATAGTCAAGATCTTGACACATCAATATGGATATCTAATGTAGTCCCAAAGGGCACACCATATTTCTATCAGGGTAAACTCCTTTTAGTGTAATAAGCAAGGAAAACTAAGGACTATTGATTCATATAATAAGATAAAATCTCACTTGCTTCATACTATGATTAAAATATATTAAATTTTTCTAAGGTGTGATGACAAGACTAATAGACATCTACCCTCGTAGTAAACATCCATCTATCATTATAAATATTATTATTAATTATATTAAATTAATATTTTCAAGGGGTGGATGAGTAGACTGATCGATATTCATCTTCATAATAAACATATCTTTATCAAATTTCACATGTGAACTATGTAACGGAGATGCTGAAGGGGATGCAATGAATAAGTAGAAGTTGAGGGAATGAGACATTTCAAGAGGAGGAGAGGTTACGGGGAAGGGTTTTAAGGGAGGATAAGGCCACTCCTTAGTGAAAATTTCCTTTTCATACAAACCTTTACCATATTTGTTAATAGCTTGAACGAGAAAGTAGGTGTAGTTTGACTGACATATAGAAAACTTATCAAGGATAATTGTAATAATGCAAGGAGTGATTGATCAATATGTCTAATGTTATTAGTCGATGTTCATAATGTTAGCCCTCTATTTTTAGGTAGTTAAAATAGGCTATTCAAGTAGAAAATTATTTACACGTCACATGAAAAAATTTAGAGGTAGGGATATGTGGAGTGGGCTAGGAATCTGTAACAACCCAAATAAATTCACACACGAACAACACAGTAAAGATTTTTATTTTTATTTTTTTGACTTACTTGACACATAACATGACGCAACATGTCGTCACCAAGGATACAACTAACTTTGTGAACAACTTGATACAAGGATGGCCCTAAAGGCAGCACATGGAAACGTTCACATCTTTCAAGGACAATTTACTTTTTTTGTTTTTGTTTTTTACAGAACAACATAGAAGCCCAACCACATGACACTCTCACAGCTAGGGCAAGCCACAGTAAGAAATGATTGGAGGTTATTTATTTTGATAAGACACCCTTTAACTCATGACTTAAGTTTTCAGAAAGGATTCAAGATATGATTCACAAAAATTCATCTTACCAACTGAGTTATGTTCTTATACACTGTAGAGTAGTTCACTTAAAGTCTTCTCCTTTATAACCATTATTTGTTTTATATATATTTATTTGATAAAGATGGTTATTTAATTCCTTAAGGGCATCTATTCACACTTACGTTACTAGAACTCGTTCATGCCCTTATGACAACATCGGTTCACGTTCAACAACTTAAGAGAAAATTACAAGGTACCTTCGATAAAGTTAAAGGAAGAAGGTCAATTGAGTTCATCCTTGAGACATCGTTAGTTATTACCAAGGATTTAATTGGAGCTTGAGGTTTTATACGAAATTATTAACGCTTTTACTTAGGCTTCACCGAAAGAGCTTATCAAAAGGGAGCTACTTACTTTTCAATAGGCTGAGAGATAAATTGAGTGGTTTCTAAATTTTTTTCTCTTACTTGTTAAATCTTATTAGAAACTAACCATTTTTTTCCTTTAAGCTTGTTTTAAGCGTTCACCAAAAAGAGTAGGGTTTACTAGTTTAGCTAGGGATATCACGTGATATAATTTCACTTTGCAAGGATAGTCTCACTATTGATTACTTAAGGCATTGTTTGTTCTCAAGGGGATCTCCTCCACAACATATTTCTTTGAATAAAACTTTTAGGTAACTTCTGTAAGGAAAAGCCACCCCATTAAAACTTACATATAACACATCAATACAAAGTCTTAGAAAGATTTAAATTAACACTTAATTCTCAAGATCAAAGTTTTACAATGCTTATGCCAGTGAAAAGATTGAATATTATTTCTCACTAAGAAGAGTTACCAGCCAAATTACAAAAAAAAGACAAAACAACTTCTTCAAGTAATTCTCCGAACAATTCTAGGCAAGAGGTCATATAAACTCTTTGCAAGCAATGTTACACAATTTACAACACATAGAACACTTTTACAAAGAACTTCATAAATTGCACTGATGAAACCTTTACAACTCTTTCCTTTAATCTACTCGCATAATCCATCTGCACAAATACTAGCTAGAATCAGTTCACGAGAACTGAGCATGTTAAGGCTACACATTGCAACAATAAGCTAACATTTAACAATATGAAGAAAGGAATGTTCTAATTCAAAAATGGATTAAAACACAACCCACAACTCCAAAAATTATTCGCATGAGAAAGAAATCTAAACCATCCAACAAGGAGAAAGTCAAATACCAGTAAGAACAAAATCACATAAATCAAGGCAAGACCTTATGGGTTAGGAACAAGAAAGTCAAGAGTGTTGATATTTCCTCCATGTAATCCTATGGATTACGTGATTGGAATCCAATACTCAATCCATCCATCTAAAGAGGTCCAAGAGAAGATAAAACACACTAATTATGATCGTACGCACGAAACAAAACGACGTTATCCAAATCTTCCTAGGGGGAGGCTTCATAGTAATATGGGTTCGACGCCCTTAAAAGAAAAACAACTATAGTTTCAGTTTTAACCAAGGAGTTTTTACCACTACCTTCTTATAGGATTTATTAAACGTAGTACTAGTTAACAAAACAAATCCACTCTTCCAAAAGCATACAAATGAGACACAAAAAGGGCCATTATTCTACCAACAAACCTTATCCTAATTGTCAAGTTCTCTACATAATATAAGGGAAGGCTAAACCCAAAAGTCGTTAATAATTTTTATATATTTCCGACAATGTCAATAAGTATTAAAATAAAAATTGATTTCCTTAACAAAGCGACAAAATGGGACTTTTAGTAACCAAGTTTGAAGTATAAGATATTCGAGTTCGAAAACAAAGGGATTCGATACACGGTGGGTAATACACCAGTGATGCCCTAGACTCAAAAGACCTTACCACGAGTGCAAGCACAAAAAAAATAAGAACCAACACACATATCCATCAGGAAGGTTACGCAGTGCAGTCAGGCCTAGAAGTTCTATGAGCTCCTTGCCAATGGTATAGAAGATGGAAATTTTACCCGATCCATGTGGGCTTATCAAGGAAATGTCAAGAAAATATCAAATAGATGAATATAATAGCCACCTATTATATTATCACTGTAATCAGCTGTCATCTAACAGGAAACGAGTTCACGAGTTCAATACCATGGATTCACCTACAACTTTTGTTTCAGTCCAGCTATTAATAGCTTGCTCGCGACCCTTAATAAAAATTGTAGAGATTTCATTCAATTAAACTTACAATGTTTCCCCCTTACTTTAATCAAACAAGAGTTTGAACCAGGAAGTAGGTATAGTAATTCTCTCAACACGTAGAGGCCAAAAAAGATGTCAGGTTATTCATCCTCTAGAACTGGGTACAAAAGTCAACCATGTACAGTTCTAAAGCAAAACCCTAATGCCATTTTCTAATTAAACAAAAAGTAAGGAATGCCCACAGGCTTAAACAAGTTTTAGAACACAATTTCACTATTAATGTACCTTTTAGCAAAACAGGAGAGCCATAAACAGGAAATACGTATTTATTCAACCAAATAGAGATATGAAGGCTTAACCTTCCATATAGTAAGCCTTCAATTATAAATACCATTACAAAATTCTTTTAAAAGAGAGTCATATAAGCAAACGAAACTCTAAAATGTTTCCTTCCCTACGAACTAGATTGCATCACTCAAAATTGCAGTAGCCCACTTAGACAAATATGTAAAGTAGAGTAAGCTATAAGAGAGGAAAAGAACATTCCAAGCAAAACCAGTGAAATTGGAACGAGATTTAAAGGAACAACCAACACAATCAGGCAGCGATATAAACAACCACGAAAACATTTTGTCTAGGTGCCATTCAAGAGGAAATAATATTCATTTCAAGATACTGAAAGAAGGTAGAAGACTATTACAAGGAGTATATTTAACATGCCTGATTATAATTCTTCCAACCAACAAGCACGTCGACCAGGGCTCGAGCAACAGAAACACAACCTGCGCAACTTCTCTTCCTCATCACTGCTGAAGATCCTCTCATGTTAACGGCCTGACTTCTAAAATCAATTGTATCCTGCTGATCTTTGCCTCTAAGTTCCATCGAATTCTTTGTGTTCTCCACTTTTAGAGAAGCTTCAATAGATCATAAGCTTCCTCTGTTTCCAACTTGAAGGAGTGGAATTCTTGCTGGGGATTTGCTGCAATCTGTTGTCATCTTTATTTGAGGAAACAAAAAACTCTTGGTGCTTGGAGGCAAGATTTTTAGAAAAACTCTCCATGCTAAAAGGGGTGAATTCCCAATCAAAAGCCCAAGAACAAAACGCAGGAAAAAAATGAAGTTCATATGGCCTTATCCAAACCTGCACTTGGCGTGCCTTAGTTTAATCTCTCTGATATTTTGACCGAGATCCACGCCTGATGAGGTTCTCTGCCAATAAGAAAGGTTACACGTAACAAAAGAAACCACAACCCAAACTGGTAGAAAACCAATAGATGAGAATAAATTTCATCAGGCCATAGTCTGGTGGAGCAGCTCTCAGTGGAATGACTCAGTCGGATTTTGACAAAAATTTGTGTGAAGGCGAATCCGAAACAGAAAATATTGATACTCCACAGAAGATAGCATTCATGTGTTGCAGGAGATAATGTTCTCCTGGAAATGATGCCAAAGAGACTTCAAAACTATCAAATTCAAGTTTTCAACAATACCTGGCCAAAGATTCAGGCCACTACCAAACGCAGACTCATAAGCACACCCAAGACATGTCTTGAGGAAGTAGCAAGGCAATTTGTACTTCATGAATATTCTGATACGAAAGAGCAATGGCCACCGCCTCTATGCAGATTCTCTTCCATGAGTTACATCGTAAAACAAGTAAGGTCTCAATAGAGAATCTTAGCAATAAATTTCATCAGGTCTCCTGGTAACACTCTCACTATCACATAGGTCGATTTAGATAGAAATATCTTGAAGGAGAATCCTGAATTTGAGGATGCATTCGATACAGAACAAATAACAACATAGCTGGACATCCTACTTGTTGGAAGCGCTCAAAAGGATTTCTACCATACTGCGACATGCCTGCCGCCTGAGCAAAATCCAGAAATGTTGCAGGTCGTTGCTGTGGATCCAGTGGGAAATGGCTACGACAAGAATACACCTCGCATCACCCAAGGAAAGTGGAGGGTAACATGCCTAATTCACTGGCTTGTTTTCATGCCCTCCTCCTGCGCCACAAGGAACCAGTCTCCCATCTGCAATCCCACGCGGCCAGTAACAAGGCAAGAGCCCAGATAAAAAAAATAGTTCATAGAGACCACACAAATCCTTCACCACACAAACTCACGCGTCAAGGACAGTGTAAAGCACGCAGACCACGAAAGACAAGAAGATTTGCAAATCCAAAAATAAATAGAAGATTTGCAAATCCAAAAATAAATAAAAGGAAGATGTGCGGCCACCAGCAAGGAGAGTCCAACACGCCAAAAAGGGACAGGGTTTTAAATGAAATGGCAGGTGGCTATTAAAGCCACCCACCTCCAACCAACCAAGGAAATAAATCAAAAGACATTGACATTCCCTCCCCCAATGCCAAACATGGTACACAAGGAGATCAAAAGGGAGAGACAAGGTCGGTTGGGCACCCTAAAAAAAAAACCATATTAAAATTAGTAATTTAAAACAATCCTAAGATTAAGGGATCGGTCGACCCGGGAGGAGAACGGGGTTGAGTTCTTAAATAAAATATTTACGCGAACGCCACCCCCAAACCGTGGCGCCACCACACAAAACATACTCTTCCTCATTTGCGCAACGAGGCTCGATTAGCGGGAGCGACAAACTAATTAAAAGGATAGTTTAAAGATAACAAAGGATGATATCGATAACAATCGATATAAAGTAAAATAATAACAAAATACAATTGTTGATCGATAATACAATCATAATGTCATTATCATTATTATTATTATCATTATTATCATTTTACAGCTTGTAAGATAATTATCAATTATAGTCATAATGGTCAGCAGTCGAGGTCGACGAATTTAAAAGGAATATTATTATTATTATTATGGGAACATTCTCTTTTTAACTGGACTCGCCCTAACAAGACCCAAATGCCAATCCAGCTGCCTACTAGGCTGTGAGAACACAATCTACCTTAACAGGGGTGATCGGAAAGTGGCAAAAACCAACAAAGATCAGCAGAAGCATAACATCGTTAAACGCTAAGCAACATGGTCGTCACAGAAGCAAAGGAGCAACGATGAACGGGGCATTACATTCTCCTCCCCTTAAGAAAGCATCGTCCTCGATGCAACATTACACAGAGGAAAGGAAATGGTACGCAACAAGGAAATAGATAAAGAAGAAAACACACCCTATGGTTTAAGATTTTAGTCGATTAAAGCACAGCCACAGGGTAGCCTTAGGGACATTTGGTGGGAATTTTAACTTTCAAGGTTATGTGAAGATTGGCAGTTCCCTCTTATTTATTATTTCATTAGTTCCTTTCCATTAGCATTATTATTAGTTTAATTTCTTTTAAAATTTCATCATTGAAGAGTTTTGGTTTATTCCTTATTATGGGTGCCCAACATGAACTGCTAACACAACACCCTATCAGGTTCAAAAAGGCACTATAGATTCACAAGCACACAAGTATATTCTTCATGATTGTATTACACCACAAAAGGTTACTCAAATACGGAATAGAATAGGAACAGTCCACATAACATAGTACTGGTCACACAACCATGACTGAAAATTATACTACTTGAACAAGGTGTACTACGATTTCCATACATTCCCTCAATTCCACATAAGAAAATTTCACATAACTCCAAACAAAAGCTATAGATACATAGTGTCCACAAAGGAATCAATGACATATCCAAAACATCACAACACATATCCATCTGACATGAGTAACACATACATCAAAAGACCACTACCAAAACATCACAATAACTCAACATATATCCCGAAACATCAACCATACACACACTATCATAAGCCTCCCTCAAACTCTTATGCCTCCCTCAAGTCTCTTATGCCTCCCTCAAACTCTTATGCCTCCCTCAAATTCTTATGCCTCCCTCAAGGAGGCCGGTTGACCCTATGGTCCAAGACACATAGAGTTCGAACACTCCTAACCCAAGTGACATAATAACGCGTGGTTCAACAACCCGCTAGTTATCTGTAACTCCTTGGGGCGTACCCCCCATACAACGAAGCCGGTCCATAGGTCCAACCATTCCATGGTGCATCCCATGACCCTATTCCACACATCACGACAATAGAACCAGCACAACAATCCAATCTAAGTGCCAAGTGGCAAAGTACAAGCCTTGGGTAAGGCGGTAAAAATTCCAAATTTAAAAGAAGACCCAAAATCAAGCAAAATAAATGGTCAAATAGCCATAGTTAGTATCAAAATCCACATGTTAGTGCCACAAACCAAGGAAATGCCCAAAATTGTAACGCTTTGCAATCAAGAAAAGTTGCTGGTCCTTACAAAATAAGGTTAAAAGCTCAATTTACGAATGAAATCAACTTATAATAATGTCACATTACGATAACTGTGTGGCCTTATCTGGCCACCAAGGGGTACTCAACGAGTTGCTAGCACTCGGAACATCGAGCCTCAGCTCGTAAAATACATATCAATAATACCACTGTCATCATCTCAATCATAATCATCTCGCCACAACTTCAACAAGGCTCAACATAGTCAAAGTCACATAGGTTAAATCCATACGACAACCATATCGGGAGAGAGAAAAGATTACAAGTCACCATCTACTGAGCCTGAGGTGTCTGCGAAACACAATATGCATGACACCCGTTGAACAAGTGTCACACATACCAAACAAATGAAAGTGGGTTTTCAGCATATGTAAGGCTCCACTTCCTATCTCGTACTCAGCTCGAGTGACTGGTCAATGCTACACATTTTCTCACTCCATACATACACAGTTTACTGATTTCCCTCAGGGTCGGTTAGTGTAAGGCTCACAACATAACATATAACTACATCACTAACACCATAGTGGTACACACATAGCTACCATAACATCTCACGTATGGTATGTATATAGGGTAGATCACAATCATACATCCATAGGGTGCAATACATCACTTTACCACATTCTGCACCCAAAGTGCAATCGCAATACGATAGGGTTCATACACTCACCGTATGACCCTAAATTACAACATGAATCATTACATATTTGCACAAATCATACATGCGATGAACATAGTACATCACAACATAACATCCATTGCTACATAACAAGGTGGTACACACATTTATTCAAAACATGGTAAAAACATCATGATACAACTCATCTCTTTTAACATCAATCCAGTCATACAACATATAGACACATGTTTTGAATAAATGTTACTCAAGTCCTTAGTAGAGTAAGGAGTTTTAAATTTTAAACCAAAAGAAAAAATGGCAGCAAAGAAAGTTATCATTTCACTAAAGAAACAAAAAGGAAAAGGAAAAGGAAGATAAACCACTACCATTGCGAGCTCCAATGAGGAATGATATGTAGAAATGCAATACCCAGATGGATTGTTTCTAGTAAACAAGTGGGTGTCGCACTTGAGACAGATGACCGTGAGCAATTACAATCGTCGCATGAGTAATATAGATAAATAAATGGCATTGGAGCTGGTTTGTCCAACTAACAAAAGGACACCAGATGGGAAGTTAATTTACAAAGATGAGGTGAAAGTATGTCTTGAATAGGTAGGGTTATTGCAACTAGATGAGTTGCCTTATTTTGGTAATCCCGAGCGACTATATCAATTGTTGATCTGTCGTGCGTGCATGAAGACCATTTTTAATTTTTAGGCTACAAGATGAACATAACAACGTAGTTGATATCTAATTTCACTGGCTTGAATTGTGAGGGAGAATCCATAGATGATGATCTAAGTGATAAGGAGGCTATAAAGGAAACAATAGCAACTTATGACTACAAAAAGGGTTTGCAGTACTTTGACATCATAGAAATTCTAGACCATATTATAAGGGTGGCTACATGCTTGGTCACCAAGCTTAATGATCAAGAAAGATGGATGCAAGTGAACAAGGCATGGTTGAATGTATGCCGGAAAATATCAGAAGGGAAAATCTATATCTTGTCCACCTTTATTGCGGATGAAATCACAAGTAGCACACATGAAGGAGAAAAGATACTATTTAGAAACGTCCTCCTTACTATCATATTTTTTGATATTGGAGTACCAAATGGGATGGAGAAGTTCGTTTGGGAGTATTTATAATTTAACTACTCACCTGTGAAAAGGTTCGAGAAGTATACTTTTGAAACCATAACAATCACTCACAAGGCGTGCCTAGAGAAGTGGTATAAGTGAATGTGTGATGCATTTAGGGTAGAGTGGAGGATCCCAAAGTAGTTGGCCACACTCATGGATGGAGACATAGAGTTTATAGTTTACCAACATTTTTGAATTGGTAGGTTTACTTTGAAAAATGGGACTAAGATCCCATGATGCAAGCTACCCTTCTCCTTCATCGCGCAATACTTCCAAGTATGGGTCAATCAGTTCAAGGACGCCAAAAGACTAAGGTTCGACCTTAGTTAAGTCAACCAAGACCATTGCGAGATGCGTCGAAAGCTTATGTACCCTAAGAAGAATGCATACGTGGAGAAGTATGTCTCCCATGAAGTACAAATGATGAAGTTGATAAAGTTGCCAATCGCTGGCACTTCTGCAACGAGCGTATATATTTGCATAAGGCCTATGTTTGAGAAAGGCACCTATCTGGAGAGTGATGTTTCCATTCCATAATACCCCACATGTCTAAAAATGGTTGCACGAAATAAGTGTGAAAGATAAGAGGTACAAGATAAGAAGGAACCAAGTGTGCAGACCACACAATCAGTGGGCATGCCGAAAGCAGTTTGAAATCCTAACACTTTCACGTGTAGAAATAAGTCCCCAGTCTAGGTGAAGACCATAGAAGAAGAGGCACCAGAGCTTGAAGAGCCCATCACACATTAAGAATCACCAAATAATATGTCACATGTTAAGGAGAAGAAGAAAGAAGGATCCCCTATACCGGAATCACCAGTTAGGAAGAAGAAGAAACTGGCAGAAGAGGAAGACTCGGAGGATATAGAAATCTTAGATTCATACATTTGTGAAAAGGATGACGATGAGCCTAAAGGAGGTGAAGAACATCTAGTGTATGATATACATGACTCTGAGGAGGAGGAAGGTGAAGAGAAGAATGATGAGAAAGAAGCATAGGATCACGACGAGGGGGTGAGTGAAGAGGTACGCAACAAGAATCAGGGAACCCCAAGGCTAACCAAGGAACAAGTGGAGAACACCACGGAGAGATAAGTGGTGGATATCATGAAGGATTTGGTTGAGCAGGAGTTGGAGAAATGTGTGGATGATATTTTGAAGGAGATGGAAGAAGAAGGCATTGGGAAAGATTATGGAAGCATGGGGGGAATCCCAAATTTGTGGTAAGATTCCTAAAAGATTCGTGAATAGGTGGGAAAGGCATAGTGGTGGCACAAGAGGAAGGAATGGGATATTTTAATGATACAAGAAAGGTGCTATGAGCACACTTCAAAAGAATAGTAGAAATAGAGAAAATCTTAGCTATGTCATCGTTTGATGAAGAAGGTGTATATCCCTGAACCCGGAAGATGTTATCTTGGGCATTCGAGTCCCATATGGATGAACCTGAGTTTGAAGTAAGTCAGAGAGTGTTGATGAAGGTGCTAGAAACAAAAGGAGTAAATCAGTGGGTGAACTCTCAAAAATTATAAGATGAGCAGGTTAGAAATGCACTCAACAAATTTTCACTTGAGATTGAGTCCAGACTGTTTGGAAGGAATGATAGAGTGATATTTCTAGAGGAAGAATTGGAGAACAAGAATAAGGAGCTTGCTGAGAAGAGCAACGACTTGAAGCAGGAAGATATTATTAGGATGTAAGTAAGGTGTGAACTGAAAGAGGAGAAAGAAAGGGTGTGTTCACTGCATAAGAAGATTGAAACAATTATAGGTGCTATTATTTTAAAGCATCCTGACTTAGTATTGCCCCGAGAAAAAATATGAATCAACCTTGCAGTGTCTGGAGGATTCGACCCGCATCCTCGTGATGGAAAGACAACCATTTCCCTTAGAGTCTACAGAAGAAGTGTTGGCACGCCATTCACAATAAGAGAAAATGAAGGTTGTCGAGATTTTTTCTCTATATACTAAACTCCTTACAGAGGCAAAGGCCATCCCGCAAGTCATAGAAGCTGCATATGACAACTATATTGATAGAGATAGAGTGACAAGCATCTTGATCACCACACATGAAATGGAACTCAAGGAGTTTCAAGAAAATAATAGGCGGAATAGGGATAAAAGATATAAAATCCTAACCAAGGTAGAGAAGAAGTCAGAAGCTATCAAGACCTTACAAAGATCGATCAAAATTCGCATAAAGGAATTATACCCACAAATCACCGACAGGATGGATGTTCTTGAAGACTTGGGAAAATAGTTTGAGACTTTTGTTGAGACAATGGGCGCCAAAGGGGAGGAATTAATTTTTAAGGATGTTAGTGCCTTAGTTTGAGACCTCTATCAGAAAGCGTAGAACGAGGTTGATGCTTGGGAAAATCTTGAGGCAGAAATGGGGAAGGATTTCCCTCTCATCCTTTAAAAATAAACATTATTCTCATTCATTTTCCCCATTCTTTAAGTATTTCTCCCAATTCTTCATTCCTTCATTCTTTTTCCCCTATTATAGGACCACCATTCCTTATTCTTTAAAGAGAAGTGTTTCTAAGGACAGATAACAAGTGAAGTGTAGGGTGATGTTGGGTTCGAGAATATTGGCTAAGTACAAGAAGGCGTGTTGGCAGGAGGGACCCATTTGAAGAAGGGTGCGCAGGTCCAAGGCATGCAGAGGAGGGTTCTAGCAGGGTTTAGCAGAACACATGGCCTGCACGTGTAAGACAAGACGGGTTTTGAGACTTAGCCATATTCATAGTTGTAGACAACACACGAGAAAAGTGTGACATGTCTAGCATGAGGAATGGACAAGGTGTCAACCTAGAAGTTGTAGGCTCATAAAAAGAATATTTAATGAATGAGATGGAAGGATCTAGATGGAAAACATTGCAAAGAGTGGAGATATTGAATCAAGGAGGCATGCTCCATGGGAGGACCACTTGGACAGTTGGTAGCCAATCTAGTACCAAATAAGGCATGAGAGTGAAGGCAAAAATCTATATGTGGAGATGTATGGGTAGTATAAAGAGAGCAGTAAAAGAGTAGCAGAGGTGGTTGAAGAGAGGCGAAGCTCTACAGAAATATCATGGAGGATTCTATGGGTTGGGATTAGACGAAATATATGCGTGATGGCATATTTAGAGGTATGGGTATTTGTTTATCCTTGTAATGTGAAGGACGTAGTATAGTTTATGATGTATATCCTTTCTCTACATTATTACATGGGTCTATTATTACCTCAATGAATGTAATGTTGTTACTGAACTCATTAATATGAATAGAAGGTTATGTTCTAAAGATTATATGTGTTCATGAGCATAAGTCTAATACATTTCCTTTGTGTTATGAATCATTTTTATGTGTTCTTTGATACTCCTCTTTCACCATCTGAATGGATTCATTAATATGATAACTCATCCTAGGTTCTCAGAATGAATGCATGGTTCTTTTCCATTGTTTTGTACTTAAGTATCTATCATATATGATGTATTCTCACGAAATTCACATAAAGGAGGGGCTTGGCACCCGCGCATGTCTCAGGTGAGCACCCATCACCCACTGGGTGATAGGATGGAACGCATGGGATTAGACCGTTGTTCTAATGGTATAAAAATGACTACACACACACATATAATGGATACACACACACACATATAGAATATATACATACATACATACATATATATATATATATATATATATATATATATATATATATATATATATATAGACACACACACACACATATTGTATATTTTCCATATATGTTGAAGATTTTAATGCACAACTATTGGATTAGATAAGAAAAAAGGATAAACGGAGAGTTTGTGGGAAAACACAATGTAAATATGTGCATGACTGAAATAAAACATTAGAAGTGAGGTTTGTTTTTTGTTTAATAGAAACACAGTTACACTAGAATCTCTCATTAATAATTAGTAAAGTGTTAATATCTATAATGTATTATTACTCTAGGTACTTACTCCTCAATCAAATAAGCTAACAATTATATATAAATGTGATGGATTTTTAAGATGAAAAATGAAATAAGTGTATGATTTTAAAATATATATATCTAAGGTCGCTAACAATTATATATAAATGTGATGGATTTTTAAGATGAAAAATGAAATAAGTGCATGATTTTAAAATATATATATCTAAGGTCTATTTACATTCAAACTCTATCTTGCAATGTAAGTAATTTGGCATCTATGAAAACCATCAAATGATGTCTTTCTATTTTAACATTTTATGCTTTTACATTGCATTGCAACATTTTTCTATTTCATAATTCTATTTCCACTTTAGCACTTTCACTGTATAGATTTGTATTACAATATTTCCTTCCACCTTAGTTTACTAGTTTCTATTTTTACATTTCCATTGCAACATGTTTTGATTTAATATATATCTTTCCACTTTAATAGTTTCATATTATACATATACATTACTTATTTTCTTACATCTTAGTAGTTTCATCTTACATATTCCATTTCAAGCTTGTAATGTAAAACTACTAAAGTGGAAGAAATTGTAAGAGTTTCAACTAAACAAATTAAAATAACCAATAAAACTTCCAGAGTGTATGAACAATACACAAGAATCCAAAGGAATTGGGTTCATGCTAAATAGCTAATACTTGAATTCCGTTACATTATATTGATTTTATATTATTTACAATACACCTTAAATCGTATTTACAATATTAGAATATTATAGAGTTCGGACTACATTATGGAATTTGTAGTAAAACTTCAACCATATTTAAAATATTAATAGTGTTACAAAGTGTCTATTTCATTGTAACATTTATATTATTTAAAACATAGTAAAAAAATATTAGAAAATAAAATAAAGTAATGGTGCTTGCTTGCAATGGCCGATTTTAGCTCTTTATCTTCACAAATTCTACTACAAATCCTAACAATGTATTATCAAATGCAAAATAAATTGTAGTTGGGATGTTTTTATATTATTTTTTATCTATGCACTTAGAATATGTAAAACGAATCTTTCCTTTTATTAAGATGAATTATTGCTAGATGAAAAGAAGCCATTAGAGTGAATGTCTATATTTTTGCTACAACCTAAATAGGAACCTTTAAAATTTACCATTTGCTGACCAACATGAAAACTATGTGGAAAATAAAAATTTTGGATAGAATTATGTTCAATTGAAATCATTTTTGAAGAGAAAGAAAAATCATGTATTCATTTACCTTCTTTTAATATGCTTCAAGGAGGCCACTTGGTGTTAATTAATTCAGAATCTAGATCTACAAACTCATCATCCTGAAAAACTACAATATTCACAAACTCATTGTTTAAATCTTCCATTTTCAATTTTGCAATGTATTATGCATGGAAATCTTGTAGAAAATAAACACATATTATAATGAGACAATATCACTATAGTGTTATGGAAAATTTGAGTGGAAAATATTTTTTAATTCATGTATATTATGGATTTTGAATTTTGAAATTGGTAAATTTTTAGGGTACAAGTTAATTTTAGGGGTTAATTCACCATTCCTAAGAAATATATATTTAGAAAATTCACCTGAATATATTTAGCCAGTAGTATGTTTGTATGCTACCAGATGAAAACATATTAGTATGTTGTTGGTAGGTAGCATAAATTTTTTTTCGGTCGGTAGCATTGTTTATGCTATCGACCAATAACATACTCTATGTTTTCGGTCAGTACCATAAAAATACTTTTGGTTGGTAGCATTTTTTAAGCTACCAACCCACAACATACTATATGTTGTCAGTCGGTAGCATAAAAATTTGTTACTAATTGGTAGCATATAAACAAGCTACTTTCTTGGTAGCATTTAATAGTGATGTCGTGATGCCTAAATATTCGCCATTCATGCGAAAGAAAATTTTCACAACTTCGCCAAATATTTTCTAATGCCTTTTTTCAAAGGGGACCCTTATAATTTTCCCTATATAGTGTGTGTAATATAAGAAATGAAAACAAATTATAACAACACAACATCATTGGAATGTATACATATATTTTATGATTTGTTGCAATTATTAGAAAGTGACTTTTAAAAATTGAAATTTACAGGGGTACAAAATGGTTTGACTCTTAATATTTCAACCATTAATAAATACATCAATAATGCATGATGTAAAATTTAAACACACAAAGATTACATTGTGCATAATATGATTCAACTTTTGATAGATCTTAGGATTATAAAATATATACAGTTCATTATAAGTCAATAAGATTACAATTACTTAAGAATGATTATAGTATTATAATTAATAGTATCCATGAGTTAAAAAATGTTAAATGTATCTCATTTTATTTTCTTTATTTTACACAAAACATGGTAATGGTGTGTTAGATATGTGACGATAAAATTAAATATCGGATCGCTTTACGGTGTGGGGAGTTTACCTCACAACTAATTTTACATGGGATTCCTAAGGGTAGAAACATGTTATGAATCCCACCTAGAGGTGGTTCGAGGGAGGATCCCTTGTTTCTATAAATAGGAATTCCACCCAAATCTATTTTTAGGAAGGAAAATCCTAATGGTTTATTGCACTGTATTTTTAGAAGGAAGAATCTTAATTGCACTTTTCCAATTTAGTTTATTTATCTTTTCGGAGAGACAAATTACATCAAATAACAAGTTGACATGTAATTTTTTCATCTTGAGTTGATTAAATCTTGATATCTTGAACCATGGATGTTTCCTTAAGCACTTAGGTGGGTTTTACCTTGAAAATTTGAATTTTATCTCTTGTATGTTTAGTAATCTCTATATTACATTTATCTATTTCTATGTAAAATTAGTGTTTTGTTATTCAAATTTATACTTATCATTGTTTGAAAGTTTTTTGGTTTTCTAATAAGTGGTATCAGAGAAACATTTTATATATTTGTAAAAACTATGTATTGTATTTGGTGTTTCTATTACATCAAATAGAGAAAGTTTCGAATGCAAAGTTTGAGGTGGAAAAGTTAAATAAAAATTCATACTTTGATTTATGGAAATATTAGAGAATGTGATGTACTGGTGTTACAATGGCTACATGAATTCATGTATGGAAAGGCACAAAAACTTCTAGCGATGAATGATGATTATTGTGAAGAGTTGGATATAAAATATCTCAATGTAATATGATTATGTTTAGCAGATGATGTTCTCTTCAACACAGATGGAGAAAAAAACAAATACAAAATTGTGGACCACAGTAGAATGTTTTTTTTATGACAAAATAATTAACCTATTATATTTACCTTAAGAGGCATCTATATACATTGTAAATGAAATAAGGTGTGAAAATTAATGATCATTTATATATTTTCAATAATTTTTTATGTTAGTTGACTAGTATTGGTGTGAAATTGGAGGACGAAGACAAGGAAGTCACCTTTTCATCCACTTTATTGGTTTTTCAGGATCATATAGTAAATTATATTATTTTATTATTTTATAATATCTTGGCTCTGATTCTATTGTTGTAGCATTGTTTGCTGAGGAGATGAGAATAAAATCTAGTGTAGAGACCTATACACTTGAGGCCATGTTTGTTAGTTGAAGATATAAAGGAGATATAAAAACTCATGTGGAACATCTAGATCTAAGTCATAAGGAAGGAAGAGTATGGTAAGGTGTTTTCAAAGTATGGAATTTTAATAAAGATTTCTAGAAGAGGAAAGATTCAAAAAAGAAGAAAGACATGAATAAGGAAGAAAAAATCATGTAGAAACAAGTGAAGGTATGACTCATGAAGTTTTATCTATTTGTAATGTTTCTTCTTATCATCATGAATTCCCATAGGATTTTGGTGCTACACAAAAAATGTGTCCACATAGAGATTAATTTAATTCTTACAAAACCCTTGATGGTAATTTTGCTCTTTTAGAAGATAATTATTCTTATAAGATTGAAAGGACTTGTAGCATTAAGATAAAAATGTTTGATGTTATAGTGAGGAATATAATAGAAGTAATACATGTACAAAAAATACAAATAAATTTGAATTCATTAAGTGAATTAGAGTCAAGTGGTTATAATTTCATAAGTCAAAGTGAAGCTCTAAAGGTGTCTAAAGGTTCATTAGTTGTAATGAAGGATCAAAAAGCTGGGGAACATTTATATATTAAAATAGAGTACAAATGTCAGTAAAACAAACTTGATATCTAAAAAACAGAAGATCATACTCTCTTATGGTGTCTACCTTTGGGGCATATGAATGAGAAAGGGTTGAAGGTACTGAAAGATTATGAGCTACTCCCTGATATAAAGTTTCTAGACTTGAATTTTTACAAGAAATTTGTTTTATGAAACAATGTAGGAAGAAATTTAAAGCTTTAAGTCATCTAAGTAAAGGTATTCTTGATTATATTAATTATTATTCTTGGGATACATAACATTTAATTTCATATGGAGGAACATTGTATTTGATTGCATTAATAGATTCATACTCCAATAATTTATGGGTTTATATCCTAAAATAAAAATATGATGCTTTCAGTACATTGAAGAAATTTAGAGATTTGTAATGCTCGAAATTTCACACCAATGAAAACCAAGATAAAATGATGGAAGGGAAGTCCAAATTTTATGGGATTTTTTTTCTATATTTAAAATCGATGTGTCGTAACATTTTTTTTAATTCATTAATTGTTCAATAAAAATTCACTTACGGTAAAAAAAGGTTGTTAGTATTATAGAATTATAAGAGTGGACATAGTTTCAAGGACAATCTAGATGAAAATTAGCCTGCAACAACAATAAGGTTCTTATTTCATTCCTACTAAAAAATTTGTTATAGTTGAACCTAGCTCACCATGTCACAACAATAATAAATGACAAAATCGAGGTATCATAGCTAGGATTATTTAACTAAAAGTACTTAACTCATGATAGTTTAGTTATCTCATTTATTAGCCCAACCTTATTATAGTAAAATTTTATTTAATTCTTATTATTTGTATAGGGTCAAGGGATACCATTTGGCCCAGAAAAATGAATCCCATGTTCACCTGTTTTACATTATGAAATTATTATAATAGAATATATTTATTACTAAGTCCATAGGGTTCAATTAACTTTTATTTTGTCTACAATTTGTTTATTTTCCCACCAATAATCCTAAAGTATGTGGGTTAAGATATTGATTTAATCGCTAACTCGGTAAGATTTTATAAGTTAACCCATTGCACCTTTACAACGACACCAATATTGCATGGGGTGAAAATTAAATAAAATTATCAATATAAATTTTTTTATTTTTAATTACATTAGATAAGAATGAAGGGATTGTGGCTCCCAAGTCACCTTATAGAAACAAATACATCATGAGAGACAAAGCGGAGGGAAAGATGAAGCTTTGAAGAATAGAGAGAACACATATATTAGCGGTCAACATATCCAAAATCAAAACTGTTCAAATCCTAATGATCGAGTTAAGAAGACTTGACTCAAACCAAAAAAATAAGGTTCTCCACCAGAAGCTACTTTACAGTGACTACGTGTAACATAGTATTTTTTTTATGGACTTTCATCTAACCTACATCATCAAAAACAAAAGAAGAAGAACCCATAGAATGACTCTCCAACTTGAAATGATACCAGTGCAAGTAAATGATGATTAAATATCTTTTCTTGAAACATAGATGTGAACCAGATAGGGGTTTGTTCCACAAGCTCTTCAGAATCCTCCTCCTCCCAAGAAAATTCCTCCCACTCATCATCTGCTTCATATAGATAAATTTAACCGGTGTCTCTTCTAGGCCACAACACTCCTTCATTTCATATCTAACTATTCTGCACTTACCGCAATAGATCCAAGAGCTCTCAACCTCAATCCTCTTTTCCCATTTTCCAGTAGTGCAATGTAAGAAAATAGGCTTAGGAACTTTAAATCCCATAGGGATGTTTATGCAAAGCCTAGAAAATACTAACTTGGATCGATTTTTGGTAGTTGGATCTACAGTAATTACCAAATCCATTGATTTGGAAATCTATAAAAAGGCCTCTAGTTTCCATAAATCAAAAGGAAAACCTAAAATCCTGAGCCATACTGGAAGAGCATGGAAATAAAAATCATGGGGAAATTCTAGGTTCCCATTGGTGGAAAGTGATGGCGGAACTACCAAAACACCAAGGCCCATCATGAAAAACTTTATGCAAATCCATATCACTATGAAAGAAAAAGAGAAAGCCTTCCCTAGCCAAAGCTTGCACTTCTACCTTAGAGCACCATTTTCTTCTGCCCCACTCTCTCACTGAATTAATGTTCATTTGTAGTCCAACAAATCTACCTACTATTGCAAACTGAAATATTTGTTTGGCTCTATCAATAATGAGATTTGGGATATCCAACAATGGCTCATTATTCTTCCACAAAGGCACGATCTTAACTGGATCTTTGTTTTCTTCTCAAAATAGCTCTGCCGCCAACGTACTCTTCCTCTTTCCTTCAATTTTCCCTTCCATTTTCTTCCCTGCATTGGCTTCCTTGGATATGAATGATTTGAATTGTAGTTTTTTATTTTATTTTCTATCTTATTTGCACATGAATAATTAATTGAAACTTACTTAGGGAAGGTAAATATAATTTATAACTTTTTTATATGATATCAACAAAAAAAACTAGATTATATGAACTTAAGTACCACTAGCTCCATACCTAATAGGAAACCCTATCTATACCTGCCGGTGTGACTTAATATTTAATGTAATTGTGTGTGTGTGTGTGTGTGTGTGTGTGTGTGTGTGTGTGTGTGTGTGTGTGTGTGTGTGTGTGTGTGTGTGTGTGTGTGTGTGTGTGTGTGTGTGTGTGTGAGAGAGAGAGAGAGAGAGAGAGAGAGTTTATATTTACCTCCCCTCATAATTGCTTTGTAAATTTTTCTTTTTTGTTTCATTGCATTTATTTTGGAGGAGGATAAAATCCACAGGAGGTAGCCATTAGAGGGTTATCATGGTAGATGGAAGAGGGAAAGGTGGGATATGAAGGTTAAGGGAGAGCAGATGTTGTGGCTGTAGGGAGGTCAGTGCTATGGTGTTGGCTGTAGAATGTTAGGGGAGAGCGCTGCCAAAAACACAATTGTGTGGTTGTGTTGAGAGTTTTGGTGGAGGGGTATGTGGCTAGGCCATGGACCCTCCAACACATTGATGGAAAAATGAAAGAGCTACGTTGGATTCTTATTGTGTGTGTGTGTGTGTGTGTGTGTGTGTATCTACACGGCCTCTCCCAAATGTGCATTAAAATGGAGAAATACAGAGCTTAATGTGTGTAAAGGGAAATGAATTTTTACACACACACACACACACACACACATGCTTCTAGAGGAACAAGTTGTAAACAAGTAAAAAAAGGTACTGTACATACCTAAAATTGTGGGGTACTGCACCGCCAGAACAACGTAACATGTGCCCCAATGATGATACAGGTCTCCTTGCAAGGTGTTCGGGATCCGGAAAATATCTCTAAACATGCGTTAACATCCCGCATGCCCTGCTTAGCCCCTGTGTCCTTTTTTTTTTCTCTTTTTTTTCCTCTTTTCTTGACCTTTTTCTCTTCAGTTACGAAACCACCGCCCTGCCTAGGCGGTGGTCTCGTGACTGCCGCCTTGATCAGGGTCGCGGTCCTATAACCGCCGCCCTGCTCAGAGAAGCGGTCCTACACGCATTTTCTAGAAAGCTTTTTTAACATGACTCACGTAAATTCAACGTTTCACCAGTTTTTTTTACCACCATAAGCTTGCATTTATGATTCTGGTTCCCTAGAATAGTGTTTTGCCATTGTTTATAGTTTAAGACTTCAAATTGGTTTTTACCTTGGGTAAATCCAAATGCTATAAAAAGATGGCTTGTGCTCAAGCAAATGGACCCTCAAATTTGCCTCTGAATTTATCTTTGCAATAGATTTAGTTTTCATTTTACTTAGAATTCATAGTTTCATTCATTGCAGGCCTTGTTAGTATTGTTTTGCTGTTAAGAAGCCACATATCCATCTTGTGCAAGTGCTGCTGTTATTTCATCCAATCCATTGGAATGGGATAGTTTGTTTATCAATAGGAAGCCATTAAAGTTCCAGGTTTTGCTCCTCAAACAGGTAGTTTCAGGTTCTGGACGTTTTTTGTTGCATGACTCGCAATAGATCCCGCTAGGAATTGCATAAGCCAAGCTTTGTACTCTTGTGCTATCCCTCTCCTACTCGCAATGTATTCAGTCTGTATTCTAAAGTTGTCCCTTGTTCCAACATCCACTTCTGTTGATGCAAGCATTACACACTTTTCTAGATCCACGTGAGCCAGAAATAATGAGGAGATCACACTGAGGGGACAAAATCACACACACCATCGAATTCGCCACTTTTCTGCAGAATCCAGGTTCTAGCTTTCAAAGTTCTAAATTAGAAGCATATCAAATAGAGTAGCTAATCCTTTCATTTAAGTCAATTTTACTTTCGATATTGCCAGGGAAGCTGTGGGGATTGATAGTTTCTGAGAGACTATGATTCATTCCTCACTTCTGAGGTAGGATCGAGAGCCTTGCAAATAGATTAGATCAATCATTTCGTTATTTAGAATAGATTTACAACTGCATAGACAAATAGCTATACTCGGTTATCTTGTTTGTTTTAAATTATTATCATAGCTGTCAATTTCTAGATGTATTAAATTAGTTGCTCTTCTAAATCCATTCCAATAGTTCATCAGAAAATACAAAAATAGAGAAATCATATATACTATAGATATATTTCACGTAGTTAAAATTCACTTTGTTGCAGATAGATTTACATTATTTCTTTTATATGACAATCACGGGACCTAGGGAACCCAGAGAATACGCATTTGAGCCAATCATGCCTCAACCCAATCTCATCACAGCAATAGTTGACATAGAACAGAATCTTAGAATCCAAGTCTTCCAAACAACTACAGACTTACAACAGATCAGCTCTCATTTGAGGGGATTAAACATAGAAGACAATCAAGCGCACACATTTTGGTCAAATCAGCCAAATTATAGATTACCCTAGAAAAATATGAACATGATTGTAGAAGGGCTTGAAAGAGAGAAAATGTTCGGTTGTGATCCTTTGGTCCCACATCCAGATGCAGGAGACATTCTCATAGACATAGATACTAGCCTAAGAATTCAGGTTGCAAGAACACCTATGAGGTACTCTGAGAAGAATGCACAACTATTAATTTTGAATATAGAGGCTGAGAAAGCATATGATTATTGGATACTAGGGATCAGGGATTGAATTCGTACATGACCATAGCAGGACCACAACAACCAAGAGTCTACGGTTGCGATCCACAAATCCCGCAACCTAACGAGCCCATATCTGAATCAGACATAGATGCTAGTCTACATACACTAGTATTCAAATCTACTCCACTTCCACCTATCATCATCAAACAATTATCCTTATTAGACATAGCAGCTAACAATGCTAAGGAGTTCTGGACTAGGCCAGAGAATCACCTATAGAATCAAATATATTTATCATCCGTCCTATGACCTTATCTTGGGACATACAAGAAACTATCCCAGGACATTTTCCATGTATCCCACAACCTATAGACCTAATCACGCCAGAGCTCGATATTGATTGGAGCCTTCAAGCAGTCATCCTTGCTGATCAATCTATCACACTAGTTCAGGTTAGGAGGGCCTTCTTTTCCTTAGATTCGCAATTTCCACTAGTGTGCGTTGAAGACATCATATTGCCTAACTAGTTTGTCTACATCCCATGCATATCCCATCCCCACCGGCTGTCTCGGCACGACCTCGGGAGGTCGGGTGTGAGGAAGAGTTACTTGCAGATTCCCAAGCTCTCTTGTCACTTTTCCATCATACAGGTACCAATTTGAATTCCTTCACAAAGAATGCTAAATATTGTTTTTAAATGATTCATAGTTTCAACTATATGCATTATCAAACTACAAATACTCACGAAATGGATTCTTCTTACTTAGCTAAATTTAAATAAGTTTTTGTGCACAAAATTATATGAGACGAAAACATTTTAGAAGTACCAAAATGACTCATCTAAATTTGTAACCAATCTAAATACTATATTTCATTTTCATATTTTTATATAAAGCCAAAGGACTGAAAATAATAATAAACTTTCTTCTTCTTTCTAACCTTCACAACATAGATAATGTCACTTGACAAAAAAGAAAGGAGAATTAATGAATTTTTCTCAATTGATTTTGAATACAATAATGTTACTTCAATACTAACAATAATGATTTTGATATACTTCAACATAATCTTAACTTTTGCATTTTATTCTATGGCAAAAAAATATGGAACATTAGTAGCAAGACTATAAGAAAATGGAGGCAAATAGAATAGTTTCCCATACAATTCAATGGAGAAAACAATTGAAAAACCATTAGTTTGCAAGATTACAATCTTCATCTCTCGAGAGATAATTACCTATCTAAATTATTGTGAGGATTGATTTTTGTTGTAGAGATTAAACAACAAAAAACAATCGACTCTCTATTGATGTCAAATAATACATGGGTATTACAATTACATAGGATAGTATTTCCTATGTTTATGGAGATATGATCTCCTCTGAAATCTACTATATACGTGTGTGGTTACAACCAACACAATTCACATATAACCAAATATTTATAATAAACATTATTGTTATAAAACAATAATGTAACAACCTAACAACTAACCAAACATAATATTTACCACTCTGTAAATATTATGTACCATGGAGCCACTAAATTCATAACATTCAAGGCTTACGCTACAGCCATATGAGAACTACTCCCTTGGGATGGGATTGTTTCTAAAATATTCCCCAAAACTTTGGAAGGCATCGCTCTCGATTGGTATTATAGAATACCTGAGGCTTCCATCCATTCATTTAAACAACTCGTTTCAGAGTTCATTAAGGCATTTGACATGAACAAACTTTTAAGAACAGGAATCAGGGAGTTCTTGCACATTAAGCAGGAACATAACGAATCTGTCGCTCATTTCATCCAGAGATGGTGTACAATTTTTTATTCTTCAACCAGTGCTCCAAATATGGACCAAATGGAACTATGTGATTTATTCCTTCATTCTCTCAACAGAGAAGTAAAGGAAGAAGTCCAGAAGTTCCCACTAAGGACTTACGATGAAGTACTTGAGAGCGCTCTCCGAATAGATCAAGCGGCAATAGATAGTGGTCGTAAGACATATGGAACAAATGGGAGGTCAAACACCTCTAGCCAGAACACTACAACTTATCCTACTACCACGAATGTCAATCAAGGACCTAAAATCCTTAACAAAAATCGTGGGGTGACAACAGATGGAGTAACCGATCAGCCTAAAAAGGTAAATACTGTGAATACTTCACCACCAATGAACAATCAATGAAACAACAACTTTACCCCAACAATCAATAGAATGGATTTTAATCATCCTCAACAACAACAAAAACAACGGTGAAATCCCGCACAGTGTCTAAGCCAAAATTCAATTGGTTATCAAAACTAGAATCAAAACCAGAAACAGCAAATGCAAAACTTTAATCCTAATAGGCAACGGTTTGATCAGAGTTTTAGGCCACAATATACACCAAACCAACAAACCAGGAATTACAATCCCAATTCATATTGTGGTTTCCAAAAAATTCGAGGTCATGACACTAGAACGAGCCTTGACTACAATAAATTCATGCAACGTTTGCCAGAGGAACAAAGACAATTCTTCACAGACATGTTCTTAGCAGATCCTATGCCGCCACCACCAAACACGCTTGCAGGGGTAGTTTCCCCTCAGAATGCTCCCCTCAAGATCTTTAATGATCCACTCCCAAATCATGATAACAATAGGCTAAGTCTAAATGGGACAAACAAAAGCACAATGACGGGAAACAATGATCATGAAGCCTCGACTTCACTAAATCCATCAGTTGCACCACAATTAGGAAGTCAGTCGAGACCCAAGATATTCGGTTTAGTAGAATTAGATGCCGAACTACCCATCGAAGCTATAACAAGAACACGAGAGTATTTCTCTCAGCCAAGCCCAAGTCACCTTCTAGGAACAGATAAGATCCAACAAATAGTAGAAAAACCCAGATGTGCCTATGATTTAATTAGCGACCTAACAAAAACCTTCTCGCACATTTCATTTTTGGACTTACTGAAGAATTCTCCTGCCCACAGGGCTGCTCTTCTAGAGGCATTAGGTTTAGGTAATCTAATTAACATCACTCCACCTCCCGAAACACAAGTGAACCATGTAGACTTTGATATCCACCCTCCGGGGCAGCTAGATAAGGATGTCGAATTCATATTCGAAATAAATAAAATGCCTACAGATGCTGAGATTGCACGCCGAGGTGATCCAGCCTTACACTTACAAGTATGGGTTTCTAATAACTATGTGAAACGAGCAATGGTTGACGATGGGGCAGCAGTTAACATAGTCACCTTGTCTTTCCTTCAAAAACTAGGATATGGGGAAACAACTTGTTCCACGACTCGAAATACATTGAGAGGCTATGATAGCCTTAAGGCCACTTCAATTAGGACTATAATACTACCAGTCACCTTAGGACCCAAAAACAATCCTGAGTGAGTTTTATATTATAGATCGGGAAAATAACTATAATATGATCCTCGGCCGACCATGGATACACCGTATGAAGGCAATCCCTTCTACGTTATTCCAAGAAGTAAGATTCTTGCATCTAGGAAAGGTTTTTATAGCCAAAGGTGATCCAAAGACATTCGATATACACCTAGCTAACTTAAAGAAAAGACCAGGCGTGTACTCAGAAATTTGAACTTCCAACAAACCAACTTAGTAAACCCACTGACGCAAAACCAGAGGAAAAGTTGGTACCTACAACGGATCTTGAGACTATGAGTCTAGTCAAGACAATCCCAGCCTCAAAAGATGAGGCTAACATTATAGAAACGGTATCATTAGGAACTACTGCAAAATCATTGAATTGCTAGAACAGGATCTACCAATGTTCTTACCATTTGATTTTGTAGGCATGGGATATTCCCTAGGTGTTGGTTCTCTTCTAGCAGAGGATCTCTGTATGGTGGAAGTAGAATGCGCAAACACAACAAATATCCCAGCGTCCATATTCCCAGCTAAATATTGGAAACTCCATTTTTATGGAGCTAGATGTCGTTACGGAGCAGGGGCAGGTGTAATCTTTACTTCCCGTGAAGGAAAAGTCCTACCATTCACCTTCAAACCAAATTTTGAATGTACAAACAATGGCACTGAGTACAAAGCCCTCCTCCTTAGCCTCATTTTATCCAAGAGGATCGGTGTTAATAACATCAGGGTGTTATGAGACTCACAATTGGTAGCAAACCAAGTCTCTGAGATATATGAAACCAAAGTCGAGCACTTACAACTTTACAAAACAGCTGTATTAGATCTAAGCAAGGATTTTGACTTCATATCAATTGAATCAATCCCGCGAGACCACAATCTTCTTGCCAATTCTATAGCAACCTCGGAATCACACTTTACTCCAAACAGTAATTTAGAGGATACCCGTTTCATGGTATCCCTTCGTGATGAACCATTGATAAACACAATGACAAATTCTCTGTTAAATGGAAATGAAAACAAATATAATATCCTAGACCACATTGATAGTGATATGGCCACTCAGAATTACTTAAACGCCTATGCGGCATTACATCTCTCCTATCATATGATAGATTTGTCCTTAATCCCACATTCATCTTCCTACTTCGGAAATCCCATGATGGAGATTCCCTCGCAAATGGAACCTAATGTATACACAGTAGAAAATCGGGACGATTTGGATTTACCTCCAGCCCCACCTGAGTTTGAAGAAGGTAATGCCTCTTTAATCTAAGAAACAATTGATGTTAAGATCGGAACGGAGGATGAACCAAATATCTTGAAACTAGGATCCTCGTTAACCCCGGAAGAAGTAGAAATACACACTCAGATCCTCAAGGAACATCAAAAGGCTTTTGCATTTAATTATAAAGAAATGAAAGGCATTGCACCGCACATTGCAGTACATAACCTCGTCACTAAATCAGATGCAAAACCGATTAAAAAAAATCAAGACCCATGAAACCTAAGGTAGCTCTCATGGTGAAAGAGGAAGTAATAAAACTCCTCCAAGTAGGATTCATCAAACCAGTTGATTACTCTCAATGGGTATCTAATATTGTTCCCGTTCTCAAAAATAATGGGAAGATACACATCTACATAGATTTCCGAGACATTAACAAAGTGTGTCCTAAGGACTACTTCCCATTACCATCCATAGATGTCATTGTTGATGCAACAGATGGATTTGACCTCTTGTCTCTCATGGATGGATTCTCGGGATACAATCAAATCAAAATATCTGAACAAGACCAAGCTAAAACCACGTTTATAACTCCTTGGGAAACCTATTGCTATGTTGTTATGCCATTCGATCTCAAGAACACTGGCGCCACATACCAGTGAGCTATGATGTATATATTTCATGATCTAATTCATAAAATTGTGGAGTTCTACGTAGATGACTTGTTGGCTAAGGCCAAGAAGCACTATGACCACCCAGAAGTGCTCCACGTCATTCTTTCACGTCTAATAGAATATGGAGTCACGCTAAATCTAGAGAAATGCGTCTTTGGTGTAACAGGAGGAAAGCTCCTAGGTTACATCATATCATCACAAGGGACAGATGTTGATCCAACCAAAATTCAGGCTGTCCTCGAAATGATCCCACCTTCGAATGAATCTGGAATCAGGTCATTTCTCGATAAACTTGGTGCAATCTGGAGATTCATCCCAGAATTAAGCTTCACCATCCATCCAATCAACAATCTACTCAAGAAATATTATAGTATTGATTGGACCGAAGACTACAATGAAGCTTTTAATGTAGTTAAGTGTTTCTTGTTATCACCACCTACGCTAATGCCACTTAAGCTAGACCACCCGTTAATTTTATATTCACGAGCTACCGATGTCTCGCTGGCCTGTATGTTGGCCCAAGAGGATGATGACAAGAGAGAGTGCACGATTTATTTCGTTAGTCAAACATTACTTGACTACGAAACACATTATACACAGGCAGAACGAGAATGCTTTGCCATAGTCTTTGCTACTAAATGCTTAAGACACTATATGTTGAATCAAGAAACAAGGGTCATGGTAAAAATGGACCATTTACCAACTTTCCTCAAACAAGGGTCCTTGTCTAAGAAGGCTGGACATTTTATAACCTTAATGGGGGAATTCAAATTAACATTTGTAAATCAGAAATCCGTTAAGGGACAAATCATCGCGGATTGGTTAGCTGATAACCCATTAGACAGAGGTGATCTAGTAAATCTAGACTTTCTCAATGAGTGCGTATACTACATTGAAAATAGACCTCCTATCTCTGAGTGTCCCTGGTATACCGACATTATTAATTATATCATGCACCATATGTATCTAAAAGGGGCTACACCGCAACAAAGAAGACGGTTACACATTATTGTAGCCAAATACGTCATTATAGAGCAAGTTCTCTATCAAAAATCATTTGATGGAGTGCTCCTAAGATGTGTCGACATAGAAGAATCCAAGAAGATTCTCCACGAATCTCACAGTGGAATGTGTGGAGGCCAATTCGGTGGCCATGCCACCGCTCACAAAATACATCGAATGGGCTATTTCTGGCCCACTCTAGAACACGACGTAGTAGAATTTGTATGCAGGTGTCATAAGTGTCAAGAATTCTCCCACTAGATTCACATGCTAGCACAAGCTCTACAACCAATTGCTATTCCATGGCCCTTTTCTACGTGGGGTCTTGATTTGATAGGGAAATTCTCTCCCTCGTCTATAGATGGCCATAATTTTATAATCACGGCCACCAAATATTTCACCAAGTGGGTAGAGGCTATGCCTCTTACTACTGTACCGGGCTTCTGTAATCACCAAGTTCATTTTGAACCAAATCATTTACAAATATGATATCCCGCAAGTCATTATCTCAGATAATGGAACTTCTTTTAAGAATAACGAAGTTTGCACGAACTATGTAATAAATTTAAAATAAGCCATCATACGGCTTCCTTGTATTACCCTCAAGCCAACGGACAGGCTGAAGTGACAAACAAAACATTGAAAGCCATTCTCCTTAAAATTGTGAAAGAAAACAAACGAGATTGGCATTTGAAGTTATATCCGGCCTTATGGGCCCACCGAACCTCAATAAGAACACCAACAGGAGTGACTCCCTTCTCACTAGTATTCAGGGAAGAGGTAGTTCTCCCACTTGAGGTTGAAATACCCAGTCTTTGTATTTCATTACAAGGGATTCTAGATGAAGATGCTTACAAAGAAGCACGTCTCTCCCAACTAGAAATCCTAGATGAAGCTAGGTTAGATGCTGAACAATGGCACAGAGCCTATGCTGACCGGATGTGCCGGCAGTATAATAAGAAGGTCTATGAACGTGACATATATGAAGGTGATCTAGTTCTAAGGCTAGACAGTTGGATCGACAAAAAGACCAGCGAGGGAAGAAAGTTCCGGCCCAAATGGTTGGGCCCATACCAAGTCATGAAGGACTACGGAAATGGTGCATATCTCTTATGTACGCTAGAAGGTGAGGAATTTGGTGAAACAGTCAATTCCCTACACCTTAAACGATTCTACGCGTAAGCAACCAGCATAATATATAGCTACATTTACATTGCATCTTCATATAGTTAGGTTCATTTTGTCCGCATGTTTCGTACGAATCTTGTGATCAAGGAATTTATTCTTAAAGCAATTCATTACAAACTTTTGATGGTATTGGCATAAACACTCTAATCATACTTCTCCATCTCCATGATATCGTCAAGTTATTTTGGAATCATGTCATCAAATAAAACTAGATATGACAAAGTCTTAAACGGTAACCATACCAAGATCTGCGGGTTTATTCTCACTTTTGGTTTCTTCTTAGGATGGGCGTCTTGTCTATGGTCTGTTCTAGAAGCTTCATCGTGTCACATCTATCCCATATGTATATCTCTTTGGAAATAAGAGCATGCTGACATTTTACTCAGATAAACAAGTCAAACATGTAAATCAAACAGAAAATTTTAAATTTACACATTTTCTTGCCTCACCAACCTTCGGTGATGAGCTTGCATCTCTTACTAGTGATGTAGGGTTGGGAAAGGATGGAAATGCCCTTACTCGCCTATACCTTGCCCATGGTGATAAACCCACGCTTCTTACTAGTAGCATGGGGACAAAGTGTAGGGGGTCCTCTTGACAAACAAACGTTAAAGGTCATAAGCAAACAATTCAAATCTTGAAGCCTTGAGTCAAAAACAAATGAATCAGATGTTCAAAATTCCAAGAGAGTTAAAATCCTAAAAACCTAGATTTTGTCTACTATGTGGCCATCTACGGATCTAAGTCTAGATAAACCGCAAGGCAAGTTGCATCCTAAACTATGAAAGTCACTCGGGTAGAGTAAGCTTGTAGCTTCCCAATTTGGTTCCACCAAAGCTTTGTCTATCTTTCATCACTATCATTTCAGCATATTTCACAACTTGTGCCCTTTCTAGCTCTCGGTGACGAGCCCTCGCATCTTACTAGTTGCGTGGAGTTGGGAGTAGGGGCAGGTTTATCTGCTCATCATACCAGTTTACCTTCACCACTCTGCCAAAACAAATATGAAGTATCAAAAATTGCTTAAAGAAACTAAGATTCAAAATCACATTGTATCTACATTATCATGTATCAGCATCGTGAAATACAAAAAGGAAGTAAACACTTGCATCATTTGTTCTCCATTGCATCCATTCTAAAATCATACAAGCATAAACATCATAATCTACATGAGGAAACTGGAAAAGGAAACAAATCCATAAATGCCAAAGGTCTGATCCAAAAAGAATATATATATATATATATATATATATATATATATATATGAATGGTCACAGTTTCTGTACAATGCCATCATGCACTAAGCATGGTCAAAATGCTCAAAGAGCCTGGGATATACAAAAGAATATATCATATAAAATCTACGAGAGCCAAGTGGCTTCTCAATCCCTACGAGACCCCTCTGAAGGCACATGCCCACACCTAGGACTCCGGCTACGCTGGCGCTCTGAGTGCATGGAGGGCTCAGGATCCTGAGGGGCAGCCACAGTCTTGCCACGAGAATGACTCCTCATCAGGCACTCGGCTGTCCTATACCCTGCTAGCTCCGTGCGGAGAGTCGATACCATCCTGGCCACATGCCAGATTGGGGAAAAGATGTCAGTGTGTCTACCAGCTGCTGAGGGCTCCCCAACATCTACAGACAGCTCTGCACGGGTCCTCTCCATGGGGATCATCAGGGTATCGGTGCATACCCTGCGAATCAAGTCTCGCCACTCATCGGCGGTCTCTGCAAAACAAAGGAAACAAAGACAAATTAGAAATAAAAAAGAGATAAAACACAAAGAGTAAACAAGAGGAGAAATAGTAACTAAAGCAATCCTAATTAAAAACAAACATTAAAAGGAAAGATGGTAACTTACTCGGATCACTAGGCCTCCAGGATGGATCTCTAGGGTCGGCGCCTGCCACAGATGCCGCCGCTGACTGAGATGCTCCCCCCATGGCTAGAGCAACGTAGTGTCCTACAACGGACTCATCCTCCCCACCATGACCCTGGGAGAGTGGCTCCTCTAAAACCATAGTCACCCTCTCTGCACTCTCTACTCATGCCCTCTCTGCCTGCATGATATCCTGAGTATCATGCCACTCAGGATCACTGTCCTCCTCAGTCTCCTCCTCTGTCTCTCCCCTTGTGAACTCCTCAGACTCAGAGTCTATGTCAATGGGGTCATCGCTGCTATGGGCAGGACCTGCAGCAATCTGAAGTAAGGGTGCCCGAGGAGCACCGGCTCTCCCTCGGGCATGTACTACCCGCTTGGCCGCAATAGGAATGCCAAGTGTCACAACTGTCCAACCCCGGCCTCTAGGGCCTCCCCTGGCTTCTCGGACTGATCTATAAACTGGCGCTACCGGAGGGAAGCATACCAATGTAGGGTAAGCCAAACTGCTGAGGAACTCGGCCAAAGGGGTGTACCTCCACTCGCCCCACTCTGTCAATAAGCTGCCCTGTGGTGGAGTAGGAGATCAAAGTAAGAGTCTCCTCGCCCCATATACCTGCCATAGTCTGATACGGTGTGGCCTCCATGTCAGACAGTGGTCAAAAAAGCAACTGGCTGATGAGGTGCTCTGAGCACCGACATATCTGTCCATCTAGCTGCCCTCACAGCTTCGGGATCTGTCACCTCTACACCTCTGCCATAGGGGATGAAGTGCTCATAGACCCAACTCATGACCAGGGTCAGGTGGCTCAAGGACTGCCCCTGTAAACGGACTACCCTGTATAAATCGTGGTAGGTGGTCCCAAGTATGTCTGCTCCCCAGGCATATATCCGGCCATGTCCCTCTATCTGTGCAATAATGGGGGACCAGCAATATAACAATGTGTCTCCTCCCTTGTCCCCGATCAGTCTCGAGGCAAGGATCCCCATAATAGCCTGGCGAAGTAGGGGGATGGGAAAACTGGGAATAGATCGAACTCTGACCCCCTTCTTCGAACCCATGGAGATGACTGCATCTCCCATATAAGTGGCCCACTGTGCTATCTGGGCCCGTGAACCTGTTGTCTCTAGGGTGAGTCATCTCCCGATGATCGGGACCCCCAGGATATGGTAAACATCCTCTAAAGTGATGGTCCACTCACCGCGGACCCCTGGTAATCGGAAGGTGTTCCGATCAGCATCCCAATAGGAAAACAAGTCACAGAGTATGTGACTAGACAGTGCAACATGAGGCACGCGTGATATGCACAGTATACCAGCCCGCTGAAGAGTATCCTCCTCATCCTGTGAGAGGGCATCTAACACTACTGGGAGCCAGTCGCACTCTCTCTCTCTCTCGGCTCCACCGAATGTACTCCTCTCTCGCCTACATACACCCAAAAACACACAAAATAGAGCAAGTTAGCATCCAAGTGATACTAGAAAAATCATGAAAACACGTAGAAATGCTAAAAATGCAAAAACAACTTCAAACAAGTACTCTTTCGACATTCTGTGAAGAACCGCTGCCCTGAGCAGGGTGGCGGTTTCGTAACCGCCGCCTTAAGGGCGGCAGTCTTGTAACCGCCGCCCTGAACGGGGCGGCGGTCATGTAACCACTGCCCTGCCCAGGGCGGCGGTCGTGGCCCGAAAACCCACGCGGGTTTTGTAGCTTAAAAATCCTAAAAACACTAAAAAACAACCATTTTAGCTAAAAACAAAGCCTACCCAGTAGGCGCCCCCCCTAGATAGACCTTTTGAACCTAACATTTTCAAAAACTACCCCCCCACGACAAAGATTTTAGCATTTTAAAATTGAGGGGGGAAAAGTGGTAAATTGAAGAAAACCAACCTAGTGATCTCGCGGGTCGATGTTCTGCTCGCGGAGGCATGATCACTATCTCGTCACAGACGTTTTGACTCTACTCATGCAAGAAACCGTCACCGTGGGTCCCAGAGCTCAGAATCAATCAAATCAACGTGTGCAAATGAATAAGAAAATGGGCCCACTTTCATATATATAGCAACCTGACTGGTTTAAATGCCTTTTTCGCAGGTTTGGAGCGCCGATGGAGGTAAGTTTTTTATCCTCGCACAAATGGTACGTCCTCATTTCCTATTATTTTAGCGTTTATTTTCCAAATTATTGTGTCTATCTGCACTTGAGTTCTCTTTTCGTTTTGCAGGTAATGAGAAATTTAGATGGCGTCATTTCAACACACGGACGTATCAGGTATAACTTCTAACTTCCCATTTTGGGACCGCCATACTCGGACCCACCGTTTTACGCCTCTTCATGGCTAAAACGCTTCTCCGAGGGGCCAATATGTATGTACCAAAATTGTGGGGTACTGCACTGCCGGAACAACGTAACATGTGCCCCAATGATGATACAGGTCTCCTTGCAAGGTGTTCGGGATCTAGAAAATCTCTCTAAACATGCGTTAACATCCCGCATGCCCCACTTAGCCCCTGCATCCTTTGTTTTTCTCTTTTTTTCCTCTTTTCTTGACCTTTTGCTCTTTAGTTACGAAACTGCCGCCCTGCCTCGGCGGCGGTCTCGTGACCGCAGCCCTGATCAGGGCGGTGGTCCTGTAACTGCCACCCTGCTCAGAGCGGCAGTCCTACACGTGTTTTCCAGAAAGCTCTTCTAACACAACTCATGTAAATTCAATGTTTCACCAGCTTTTTTTTACCGCCATAAGCTTGCATTTATTATTCTAGTTCCCTAGAATAGTGTTTTGCCATTGTTTATAGTTTAAGAGTTCAAATTGGTTTTTACCTTGGGTAAATCCAAATGCTATAAATAGATGGCTTGTGCTCAAGCAAAGGGCGCCTCAAATTTGCCTCTAAATTTCTCTTTGCAATAGATTTAGTTTTCTTTTTGCTTAGAATTCGTAGTTTCATTCATTGCAGGCCTTGTTAGTATTTTTTTGCTGTTAAGAAGCCACATATCCATCTTGTGCAAATGTTGCTATTATTTCATCCAATCCATTGGAATGGGATAGTCTGTTTATCAATAGGAAGCCATTAACGTTGCAGGTTTTGCTCCTCAAACAAGATAGTTTCAGGTTCTGGATGTTTTATGTTGCATGACTCGCAATAGATCCCGCTAGGAATTACATAAGCCAAGCTCAGTACTCTTGCGCTATCCCTCTCCTACTCGCACTGTATTCAGTATGTATTCTAAATTTGTCCCTTGTTCAAACATTTACTTCTATTGATGCAAGCATCACATGCTTTTCTGGATCCACGTGAGCCAGAAATAATGAGGAGATCACACTGAGGGGACAAAATCACACACACCATCAGATTCCCACTATTCTACAGAATCTAGGTTCTAGCTTTCAAAGTTCTAAATTAGAAGCATATCAAATAGAGTAGCTAATCATTTCATTTCAGTCAATTTTACTTTCGATATTGCCAGGGAAGCTGTGGGGATTGATAGTTTCTGAGAGACTATGATTCATTCCTCACTTCTGAGGTAGGATCGAGAGCCTTGCAAATAGATTAGATCAAACATTTCATTATTTAGAATAGATTTACAACTGCACAGACAAATATCTATACTCGGTTATCTTGTTTGTTTTAAATTGTTATCTTAGCTATCAATTTCTAGATGTATTAAATTAGTTTCTCTTCTAAATCCATTCCAATAGTTCATCAGAAAATACAAAAATAGAGAAATCATATATACTATAGATATATTTCACGTAGTTAAAATTCACTTTGTTGCAGTTAGATTTACATTATTGCTTTTGTATGAAAATCATGGGACCTAGGGAGCCCAGAGAATACGTATTTGAGCCAATCATGCCTCAACCCAATCTCGTCACAACAATAGTTGACATAGACCAGAATCTTAGAATCCAAGTCTTCCAAACAACAACAGACTTACAATAGATCAGCTCTTAGTTGAGGGGATTAAACATAGAAGACAATCAAGTGCACATGTTTTGGTCAAATCATCCAAATTACAGATTACCCTAGAAAAATATCCACATGACTGTAGAAGGGCTTGAAAGAGAGAAAACGTCCAGTTGTGATCCTTTGGTCCCACAACCAGACGCAGGAGACATTCTCACAGACATAGATACTAGCCTAAGAATTCAGGTTGCAAGAACGCCTGTGAGGTACTCTAAGAAAATCACACAGCTATTAATTTTGATTATAGAAGCTGAGAAAGCATATGATTATTAGATACTAGGGATCAAGGACTGAATTCGTACATGACTATAGCAGGACCGCAACAACCAAGAGTCTATTGTTGTGATCCACAAATCCCACAACCTAACAAGCCCATAGGTGAATCAGACATAGATGCTAGCCTATGTACATTAGTATTCAGATCTACTCCACTTCCACCTATCATCATCGAATAGTTATCCTTATTAGACATAGCAGCTAACAACGCTAAGGAGTTCTGGACTAGGCCAAAGAATCACCCATAGAATCAAATATATTTATCATCCGTCCTATGACCTTATCTGGGGACATACACAAAACTATCCCAGGACATTTTCCACGTATCCCACAACCTATAGACCGAATCATGCCAGAGATCGATATTGATTGGAGCCTTCGAGCAGTCATCCTTGCTGATCAATCTGTCACACCAGTTCAGGTTAGGAGGGCCTTCTATGCCTTAGATTCGCAATTTCCACTATTGCGCGTCGAAGACATCATATTGCCTAACTAGTTTGTCTGCATCCCACACATATCCCATCCCCACCGGCTGTCTCGGCACGACCTCGGGAGGTCAGGTGCGAGGAAGAGTTACTTGCAGATTCCCAAGCTCGCTTGTCACTTTTCCGTCATACAAGTACCAATGTGAATTCCTTCACAAAGAATGCTAGATATTGTTTTTAGCTGATTCATAGTTTCAACTATATGCACTATCAAACTAAAAATACTCACGAAATGGCTTCTTCTTACTTAGAGCTAAATTTAAATAAGTTTTGTGCACAAAAGTATATGAGATGAAAACATTTTAGAAGTACCAAAATGACTTATCTAAATTTGTAACCAATCTAAATACTATATGTCATTTTCATATTTTTATATAAAGCCAAAGGACTGAAAAATAATAATAAATTTTCTTCTTCTTTCTAACCTTCACAACATAGATAATGTCACTTGACATAAAAAGAAAGGAGAATTAATGAAGTTTTCTCAATTGATTTTGAATACAATAATGTTACTTCAATACTAACAATAATGATTTTGATATACTTCAACATAATCTTAACTTTTGCATTTTCTTCCATGGCAAAAAAATATGGAACATTAGTAGCAAGACTATAAGAAAATGGAGGCAAATAGAATAGTTTCCCATACAATTCAATGGAGAAAACAATTGAAAAACCATTAGTTTGCAAGATTACAATCTTCATCTCTCGAGAGATAATTACCTAACTAAATTATTGTGAGGATTGATTTTTGTTGTAGAGATTAAACAACAAAAAACAATCGACTCTCTATTGATGTCAAATAATACATGGGTATTACAATTATATAGGATAGTATTTCCTATATTTATGGAGATATGATCTCCTTCGAAATCTACTATATATGTGTGTGGTTACAACCACCACAATTCACATATTACCAAATATTTATAATAAACATTATTGTTATAAAACAATAATGTAACAACCTAACAACTAACCAAACATAATATTTACCACTCTGTAAATATTATGTACCATGGAGCCACTAAATTCATAACATTCTCCCCATTAGTGTGAACATGCAGAAAACCTACCTTTGTACTTGCACTTGCTCATGACCCAATGATTTTCAGAGGATAATCACAAACCTCAAAAATGGTGTTACAAAAGGCTGACCACAAACCGAAAATGGTTTTTTTACATTTGGAGTACAACAAACCACAAGTTAATGGTTTTGCAGATGGTTTACCAACAACCAGAATTGTAATTTTGCAATTGGTTTACCACAAACCACACATGAAGGTTTTCAAGTGGTTTACCTACAACCACATCATGATTTTCCAAGTACTATTATCAATCTTCATCAATTTTCCACTGCAGGGAATAACATAGGAAAATATGCTCACACATTACAAACTAAAATATGGAAATGAACCATTGGATCATGTTCCCCCCTGAATGTGAAATTTCCGATTATTCCGCACACAAAATAGGAACAATATGAACACTAAAATTTGAAGCATATTGAAACTAACACTCTAAATACACAACGGAAACCACACTACAAAAACTTAAAGAAAATACTCACACCAAAAAAATGCCACCATAACTAATATGCAGCCTCGTGATTGGAAAATTGACGAGAGGTCACTGATTGACCTCCAATCTCCATTTTCCTCTATCCTCATATTTCATGTTGCTAGTTCAGTTGGTTGTGATCATGGAGCTCAAATACAATTCAGACATCAAACTCCACTGAAAATGTGTCTGGGAGGTCAACTTTTTTTATTTTTTACATTTTTGACATCTTGACTCTTTTGACTAAACAATAAACAAATATCTTAAAATCACCAATTTGATTAACTTGACAATAGAAAGACACTTTTTAAAACCGACTCCAAAGATAGTTTGATAATGTGGTGATGACAAAGACTGAAATAATTTGGACAATAATGACACAAACAAATTTCACTATGAACAAACCAACAAATTGAATAGTGATCATATTCTTGTAGTCTTGAAAGGGAAAAAGGGAACAACATCTACAAACAAGACCACTTAACTTTATCAACAAATTTAGTTATCATGGTACTTATTTTGAATAGAGCTATTTCTGAATACTTAATTAAATGATATTGATAATACTCTTAACTGATTCAAACCTACAATTAAAAATACATAACTATTGACTAATGATATAGACTCTTTTGAGGATAAAGATGACATGACTACTAATGTTTCTCCATGAGCAATTGGACATTCTAGAAAATTAAATATATGCTAAGCACGTTACGTGTCAATTCAAACAAAGTATCCAAGAAACACACCTTCGATATAATGCATGGTGAGCTTAGGCTAATAGAGGTAGTTTTATTGAAAAGAATACAAACTTCTTTATATACCTCTTCTCGATCCAAATGTAACGGATGAGTTGCGTCCTGAATATGATTTTCCAGATGCTTTATGAATAGATAATGCCAACGATAGTTGGTTCAGAACTTGATCCATCTGTAAATCGAGCCTTGGATTACTTTGTTGAAGGATGGCAATTGTCATGGTATCATGCCAAATTCTAATGTCTAATTGCTTGCACCGTGAGCTAAAGGACAGTGTATCGACTGAGGGATGTCCAATCCAGAGAAAAGGAGCTAGCGGTAGGTGCTCGAGTTCAAATGCTGAACGTAGATGCAAATCAAACTGAATTGATCCAAATGTGAGGAGTTTGAAGTAGATTTTGATGCAAAAATTGGTAGACAATATCGATGCATAATCTAAAACACAGTGAATGGATAAGGTAGAGATAAACCACAAGGTGAAATCTGAGATGAAAGTAAGCATAAAGATTTATTTATCTATGAAATCAGCATCAGTACAGAAAGAAAACTTTTTCTGCTTCCACGGTAAAAGCTCTAAAAATATTCCTGATAAAAGATTGAACGTTTTGAATATAATCTAAGCTAAGATTAAAATTATGGTAAAGAGATTAACATTCAAAAGGAAAAATAAAGACTTATAGTTTCCCTCCAAATAAAAATATTTCTCCATTTCAAGATCACTAATTCGGTTTGATACCAATGTAAGGATTGATCTGAGTTGCAGAGATCAAACAACAAATAACAATCAACTCTCTATTTATGCCAAATAATACACGGGTATTACAATTATGTAGGATAGTATTCTGTATAATTATTGAGATATGATCTCCTCCGAAATCTCCTAAATATACGTGTGTGGTTACAACCACCAAAAATCACGTATAACTTGTCACATCCCACAATTTTTTTCTTCTTCGTTGAACATAGTAGGTCATAAATGCAGAGTGGGTACATGGATTTTGATACAAGTGCCTGCTTTATTTCGGTACCGGTAATGAGTAATTGTTGTGCATCTTGCTTTGTTGAATGTGATAGAGGAATATAGGCACATGTATAGCTATAATACATATCTTGCAGGAAATAATAATTGTTGGATCTATTTTTGGTTACTATTATTCATATTAGCTTTTTTATTCTTTATGATGATCGCTGATATGATTTACGGTTCCTTTCTTATATGATCATAAAATGATCGATTTGGTCATCATGTATTCTGAACAATCATTTTTATGTTCGTTGATGATTATTTCCTTTGCTTTAACTAGCAATACTATGCCAAGTAAGCATAATAGTGATGAAGATACTTAGTTTATCATTTTGAGGACTTAGTGCCTTTCATTATTCGTTATATATATATAGATATATATATACGGCTCCGCATATAATGGTTGCAAATTTATAAATGTCTTGAAACGGCACAAGTTTTGAGTAAATGCTAGAATTAAATTTTTTTTCCTGAAAAGTGACCAAAATAACATCGAAGGTTTGATCTCTATGACTACATGGCTTATGGATATTGAATATGGATATATATATCTTGGATTAGCATTTTTGTTATTGTCAATTGCCAAGGATTATAAACATTAAGTTGATAGGATACTTGAGTTATAAAGGTGGTAATAGGAAATATGGTTCTTAGACCCAAGTTAGTCATGGTCAAAAATCAATCATTGTTTAAATTGATTCCATGCACTATATATATACAAGCTAAAAGGATATTTCCAACGTCTCATTGGATACTTCGACCATGTCGACACATGCAATTCTTAATCATTAACTGATTTAAATTAGAGATAAGGTCTTTGATAGGCTAAGTTTGAATGCCATGAAAGTTTGTATTGTTGCTAAAGGTTTAAATATGATATTCTCCACTCCAATCTGTCAAAATTAGAGGTGTAGATGGAGGGTGGCAACAAATTTATTAATAAATGAATTTAATGCACTTCTCGAACTTTGGATAGTGTGAAGTGTCTAGGGGAAGTAAGGTTGAGGGTTTCATTATGTTTCCACTGTTGTTCTTTCTTCCAACTATGCATACAAGTTGGGGAGTTTTCAAGTCATGGTGGAAATGGTTATTTTGGATTCGAGATAAAAATGTAATTGGCATGTAAAAATGGTGTGTTAGCTTGGAGAGGATGGGGTTAAACTGGCTCAACTCAATTGAATATTGTGAAATTCGGGATTTTTCTTTATTTCTTGAAAAATTTTGGGAGGGTGACCACTATTTTCAACTACAGGCATGACACGATCTCTCTCCCTCCTAAAATCTAAATTCATTTTGTATTTGCATAAATAATAATCTGCATTATTTACCTAGGTTGAACTTGGTGCATGGATAAAATTGTTCTGGGTAAATTTTGTGTCTATGAGGTTAATATGTGTGTGAATATATGTTCTTTATGGCTTATTGTAATGTGTAAATATTGGAAATCTACTCTTCCTTGTATTTACTTAAATAAAGGGATTGGAAGTAAGCTCTTCATTTTTTGGCAATGGTTCAACTGATTTTTGGTCGTGTACGTTACTGGGTTCCATTGTCTTACTTCTGTTGCTAATATTACAATGAGCAATGTATTACCGGACATACCCAAAAAAAAAAAAAATTATATTTCTGTGACTTACCGTTTACTTGTAAACACTGTAACTCACTAGGTTATTTGGGTATTTCCTGGCTTATTTAATGAGGGGATTATTTCGAGGTTCGGTGTATAAACATGATTTACTAATACTTATTTGAGATTTGGGGATTATGGTTGTATTAATCGAACGGATTTATCTAGCCGTCTAGGTGTGAATAAAGATATTCTCGTGCATCAATTTTTTTATTTAAAATCTGCAATAATTGTAAGTTTGTTTGGGAGAGTAAAGAATGGTTATGGGATCTTACAAGGTCTTTGGGTATTCGATTACAATCCACTTAATGATATCAAATATATATTAGTATTCCCAGTTTTGATCCATGATTTTTTAAGGTAATCTATGATTTCCTTAACATAAGTGAAACCCTAATCATAAGATGTTGTTAGAAGACATAAGCTTTTATTTCTCGCTAGTGTTGACCATAATTGGATAATATCACATGTATATGATGGAATATGATGTGGTGGCCTTACATGTTGTTTTGTATTGCTCTTCACTTGCATATAGTAATATAAAAAGATTTCATGTGTGACGGTAAGTGAGGAACGTTTGGGTAGTTGTGTGTTTGTTGAATGCATTTTGTGAGGAATAAAATTGGGGAGTTAGAATAATTTAAGGTAATTGAGTTTTACCTTAAGGAGGTCAAGCATATATGTTATCTATTATTTATACACCCACATAATTTGGTCAAGGGCATGATCTTATAGCCTTCATATAAAAATAAGTATTTACAAGGTGAAGATCACTCAAATACATTGAATACACTCTCTATCCAACTTGACCACAACATTTTAGTGGTTCAGGAACAAAATAGAAATATACTCAATTGATGGTTATTCTGTTAAAGGGAGATCAAATGCCATGTATTTGAGACGAATAAAGTATCTCCATAACATAATCTTGATTCTATCCTTAGGAGAAGTATGGGATACTTCAAGGATATGCCACAATGCTATGAGTTAAGTTATTCAAAGTAGGTAACCATATATAGGCCTGTATAAATAAATATTCTACATACAATTATTCAATTTTTGATTTCTTGTTGAGAAATGAATCAGTAGAGCCATTTTATAGATAACTCGATTAAGGATTCTAGTACTCTAGTAGGTTGGGGAATTATACGCAAGACACATTTTCTTTATAACAATCATGACTAATGTGTATAAGATAAGTTTTTTAATGACTTATAATCCATACCTACATTGATGATATACATAAATATAAGCATGATGTTATTTAGCTTCAGCCATTTCTCTCATTATGTCGATCATACGTTTAATACAATGATTAACTATTGACGAAAAATAGTAAATCATGTGATGATGTAGTAACTTATTTTATGTATGTTTAGGCTATTTTAGGATAAAAGATTAAAGCGTATATTTTTTTCAAATATAAAATGACTTTAGATGTTAAGAAAGAGATAGGTCTTTTCATTCCAGTACTTTGTGACTAACCATGTATATGCATGTTTTTATTCCTTCCAATTTGTAGGAATTTGAGAAAAAATATCAAGAGGGAAATAAAGAAATGGAATGGTTTATCTTGCTTGAATTTTTGTTCTTATTTTATGAGAATAAAGAATGTAATTATACTTCTTGACAAGTGAGATTCTTCACTGTGATAAAAAAGGTCATTGAATTTGATTTGAGAATGTAATTACATGTGTAAGTTTAGTATTCAACTATGTAGTAAGTCTTAGCTTATATATGACATTTGATTAACTGAAAAATGATAATTTTCCTACAACTTGTTGAAGAAATTCTTGTTACCTCTCTAAATTTTGGTAAGACCAAATATTGTGTACTAGTATTGTTGTTTGGATATCTTTATAACCTTATTGAAATAATATGATTATAACACTTAAATATTTCAAAAAGGGGTTGTTATGATGTAATACCATTAATAATAAGTCACTCAGAAAGATCATTGTAACACTAAACTGAGACACCTACAAGGAGGTCGGTATATATTCATAGATAAAAGTTATGGATTGACATAAAGGTGTAAGATTGCACCTAGAAAAAATAATTGACTATGATGGAACCTATGTCAACAAATAAGGTTCAATGGAAGTGATAAAGTGTATCATATTTAATGATTGGTATGTAAACTTTACATGATCTAATATATATGGGTCAAGTACAACATGGATTAATGTTTATTCACTTAGATGAACAAAAAATCTTTAGAACATTCTTGGAATGAATCTTTACTTCTGTGATAGCCAAGATTGGGAATACAAATCTAAGGCAGTGAGATAAATTTTAAACTGTAACTAGTAAACATAATGATCATGTTGGGAATGACTCTAAACATGTGATTCATATGCATGAATCCCTCATTTAGACTTTAAGTACAGATTCTACCAAAGTAAAAGTAACAATAAAACATAGATATTGTCATCTTGTAACTTAATAACCATGATATATGACAGTCCCACTAAGTGGAACTTGGTGAGCCTCTTCGGTATGGCCACTACCACATTGTACCTACTTAATGAATAAGATCATTATTTGGTTACATTATTCCAACTACTATGTCGCATTATCTCCTCACTTTCCCCTAAATGAGAATATCGCAATGCACTAACATGCACTAATAGGTGTGAGTATGGATTGAACTGCATGGTTAAGTACCTAGTATCATCTTATGATGACTATAGGAAAGGGAGCAACCAGTAATGATGCAAATCCTTGTAGAGATGCTTACTCTCCCTTAGTCATCATAAGTTGACATTGTGGTATTTTTCCATGTAGGCTAATTTGGATTGGTACCTTGTACACAACTTGTAAATATCTAGTCCTAATCCAAATAACAGAAATTAAGAAGGTTATGGAAAAGTTCCTAATGACGAGTGTTTCGTCACGGAACCAAGCATGGAATACATGTCTCTAAAACCATGGCCGAAGTAGTGGAATTTGTTTATTACACTCACCTGGAGCCACCAAGGATCTAAGTTTAGGATTTCGGATGGGATTTAATGATGGATTCCCAAGTAGACACTTAGAATGGAATATTTGACTACCTTTGATAGATGAACAAAAACCATTTGTATACTTTTTTTACACAAAACCAAATGATACACTTAGTGTAATCACTTGTAAAGATTGTTGATGGGGATCCATTAGGATCTGTATACTCTCGTGCAACTGTTATCCAATTTTTCCCCTCAGGTGAAATTAGATAAACATGACTTTGCCCAGAGAAAATAGGAGGATTGATTCAGCCATGGGAGCTCAAACATTTGACTTGAGCTAAGTAATTTGAAGTAGGGCGAGCGCATTGTAAAAGAGTTTCAGAGATTGAATTGGTTTGGGGAACGAAGGAGCTATGAATTCTAAAATTTGTACTTCAGAGGTGGGTTCATTCGGGGAATCGATGAAAAGAAGTGCAAAAAAAGGAACATAAAGCATGAGACCTAAAGTATGAATTTTTGACTTCATGGTTTCAACATTTAAGAGGTATCTAGCTTGTGAAATGAATAGGTCCATGTGGATAAAAAACAAGTCTGAAATCTGAAGTCTAAAATTCAAACTTTGGGTTTTCAGGATTTTAGAGATGTGGGACGACTAGATGGAGGAGCAAACCCCAAAACCTGAATCCTCAAAAACTAAAAACCCGAATCCTCTAAACCCCAAAACTAAAACCCCTGAACCCCTGAAACCCAAACCCCTGAAACCTTGAAACCAAAACCTTAGAAATCCCAAAACCTGAACCCCCAAAATCCCAAAACCTGACCCCATAAAATATAGAGGTGCAAAACCCAAAGTCTAAATTTCAGACTTCAACGTTTTGGAATTTTGGAACATTGAAGCCCTAGTGGACGTAAATCATGATGTGAAGTGTGAAACCCAAATCCGAATTTCAGACTTTGGGGTTTTGGAATTTCTGAGGTTTCATGAGCTTAGAAAGATGAATAGTAATAATGACATCCAAAGTCAAAATACCCAAAGCTCTGAATCCTGAAAGTCCAAAAATTTCAGATTTCAGAGGGTGTGATGCAAGTTCAGAGTCTGAAAAGGTAGATTAACCACTGACATTTATTGCAGTATGGTACCCTCATCTTCAAATGGCCATAACTTTTGAGTGGGAGCTCAGACTTGCACAAAATAGGACTTTCTGGGAATATCTCAATGTCCTCTTAATTTAAATAAACTTAAATATTTCAAAATGTGGAAGTATGGTTAGAGAAATGGTTCCTGATTCCTCACCTACCAAAATAATCAAGGTATGGGCTTCCTTTCTTCCCCAACACAAAAAATTACATGGAGGTATGGGTTTTATAGTGGCACCCATCATTGTTGTAGGTGATTTTAATGTATTTTTGTGTGGTTTAAGCAAGATTTCTAATTCCTTCTCTTTCCCTTCTCTCATTCTTCTTATATATTGTAAGGAGGGGTTCATTTCTAAAAGTTGGAAGACTTGTATATCCCCCTCCCTTATTTCTTATCTGTAAGATATTTTTGGAGCTCAAAACATCCCTATTAGACATTGTAATGCAAATTTTGTACCTTCTTCCCTAAATATGATGTAATGTATCAACTTCGAGAGAAATAAAATAACATCTGTGGATGTTTCAAACCCTCTTTTGTGTTTTATTACATCTTTCCGACCTTTCATTACAAGCAAGGTTATTGTGTATTGTTCTTGTTTTCATTACCAGATTTTGGTTATGTTGTGTTTATTATTCAAGTTTTTCAACATTCTTCTTGGTCATCACCTTACCTTCTAGTAGGTTTTATTTTCATGCATTGTATTTATCTCCATCTCCTTAGAATATTAAATTAGGGTTATATTTGCAACTCTCTGCACTTTCGAGTAGTTGGCACTAGGATAAGATAGGAAGGCATCCTTCTCTGGAGGGTTATCCCGATTTCAAAGTCCCACACTTAGGGATAACTCCACGTTTGACAAATCACACTGACTACCTCAACCAATCACATGCAAGCAATCAGGGGTGTTGTGATTTTTCCATAACAACTGATCATGGTTTATGATTATTATAGGATGGTTTGACTAAGATGATGTTAGTTCTAAATCATGAGAATTTATAACAAGGAAACATGAGATATGAACTTAAGATTGATGTTGGGTTTAATAATATGGGAATTTAAATCAATGAATCATAAAGTAAGATTAAAAAAAAAATCCTAGTTGAGAATCATAGTTATGAGGGTGTTACATTATGGTATTAGAGCTGAAGGTTGTAGCTCTTTGACTTATTGGATCCTTACGCTTACTAAATTATAATTTTTATTAACAAGATAAAATGAATGAATGAAAGATGTATTGTGGAGAATGAACCAGACCAAATTATGTTTTAGGTTTGGTGTTAAATAAGTAAGATAACACTCTAACAATCCTTCATGAAAGCTCTTGGACTTATTGGTTCGTTACGCTTATTATGTTGTGATTTTTATTAACAAGATAAAATGAATGAATGAAGGATGTACTATGGAGAATGAACCAAACCAAATTATTATTCATATTTGGTGGTAAATGAGTTAGATAACTCTCTAACATTCCTTCATGACATAGTTAATAAGAAATATGTAGGGAGAAACTTGTAAAGTGTAAACAAGATCAAGCAATTTAAGTAACTTGAACTAATTGATAATAATGAGCAGAGGGTTACTTGATTGTTGAACTATCTTAATTACATATTTGGAACTTAAATCCAATATGAAATAAAATTCCACAAAGGGTAGATGAAGTTGATAGGAGAGGAGTATCTGCATTAGCAACATTAAATTTAAAGGCCAAATATGATACATTGAAATATGCAATAAAATTCTAACTTGTTTAGAGTAGAAGAATACAAGAGTGTTATCTCTTCACCACCTTAAACTTTGGGTAAAGTCGTGGACACGATGTGGAAAAAAATGTAGACTTCCAAAATGAGTACAACAAGAGAGATTGGTTGCGATTTCCAACAAACAACATAATAACACTACGGTGGGTAATAAGATGAGATGAAGGAACAAGATTTCTTAACGTGACATCAGGTAGGTTAAGTAACACTTGTTATTCCTATTTTAAATTTATACTAGTATATTTGAGTTCTTGGTATCTAGTGATTAACATAACAAAATTAGAACCCCGATTATCTTCTGCATATGAATAAAAAATCCAAACCTATGACTGTCAATGCAACACTAAAATTGATGTAGTCTAATCCTCCTCATGGAATTTAGAGTTAATGAGTTATTAAAGGACTAAAGACAAAGTGATTAACTTTGACTATTTTTACATAAATCAATGTTTTTGCTGATATGGAAGATAACCAATACTTGGAACCTTGCAAAATAACAAGCCTAAAAGGAAAAGAGAGGAATAGTTCGGATGATTTAAGTAATCATTGACCATGAACTTATGATGAGGATATCCTAAGGGTGAAAACTACAAATATAATTTGGTAAAACTAGCCATAAAAGGAAAAATGTTGTGTGCATTGGAAAAAACATTGAGGATTGTACAAGGAGAGGGTCAAAAATAAAGTGGGTAACGAAACAAAACAACTTTGTAAGATTTGGGGAAAAAATGAAAATGGTGTTTCCTCATTTGTTGTTGTGTTATATAATTTTTTTTTACTTTATGTAACATATATCAAATAATATTACATGTTGTGACTAGCTGTAATGAAATTTTTTTATCATATTTCTGATTGTGTGATAGTTTTTCTAGTTAAAAGACTGATATAGCCAATAAATTCAAGTTTTAGATCTAGAAATTACAAATTTTATGGAAACTAATGACATTTTCATCCAAGATTATTCGATATTACCTGTGTTGTTTATTTGGATTTTGAATAATTAGGCAAAAATCATGGAATCGATGATTCATTAACGGGGGAATTATGTCACACCCTACAATTTTTTTCTTCTTCGTTGAAAATAGAAGGTTGTAAATGTAGAGTGGGTATGTGGATTTTGGTATAAGTGATTTATTTTATTTTAATACCGGTGATGAGTAATTGTTCGGCATCTTGATTTGTTGAATGTGATAAAGGAAAATAGGCACATGTATATCTATAATACATATCTTGTGGGAAATAATAGTTGTTGGATATATTTTTGGTTACTATTATTCACATTACAGTTTTGATTCTTTATGATGATCACTGATATGATTTATGGTTACATTATTATATGATCATAAAATGATCAATTTAGCCATCATGTATTCTGAACAATCGGTGTTATGTTCATTGGTGATTATTTCCTTTTCCTTAACCAACAATAATATTCCAAGTCAACATAATAGTGATGAAAATATTTGGTTTATCATTGTAAGGACTTAGTACCATTCAATATTTGTCATGGCTATATATATATATATATATATATATATATATATATAGACACACATATATGTGGTTCTACGTATAATGATGCTAATTATCAAATTTCTTTTGATGGCTCAAGTTTTGTGTAAATTATAGAATTATCTCTTTTAGCCTGAAAAGTTACTAAAATAACATGTAAGGTTTGATCTCTTTGACTAAGCGGCTTATGGATGTTGAATAAGGATATGTATATATATCTTAGATTATCATTTTTGTTATTGTCAATTGCCAAGGCTTATAAACATTAACTTGATATGATCCTTGAGTTGTAACATTGGCAATGGGAAATGTGGCTTCATAGACCCAAGTTATTCATGGTCATAAATCAATTCATTTTTTAAATTTACTCTATGTAGTGTATATATTTAAAAGGATATTTCCAACGTCTCAGCAGATTATTTGATAAGTTAACCATGTCGACACATGTAAGTATTAATCATTAACTGATTTCAATTGGAGATAAGGTCATTGTCCAACCAAATTTGAATGTCGTGCAAGTTTATATTGTTGTTAAAGGTTTGAATAACATATTCTCCACTCCACTCTGCCAAATTTAAAGGTGTAGATGGCAGGAAGCTATGGATTTGTTGGATGAAGGAACTGTTAATAAATGCATTTAATGCACTTATCAAACTTCAGATAATGGGAAGTTTCTAGGGGAAGTATGCTTGAGGGTTTCATTGTGTTTCCACCATTGTTATCGCTTCCATCTCTTCATGCAAGTTAGGAAGTTACCAGGTCATGGTGTAATTGGTTTTTTTGGATTTAAGATAAAAATGTTGGCATGCAAAAATGGTGTATTAGCTTGGAGAGGATGGGGTTAACTAGTTCAAATCGATTGAATATTGTGAAGTTCCAAATTTTTCTTTATTTATAGAAAAATTCTAGAAGGACGGCCAATGTTTTTTACTACAGGAATGAGACAATGTCTCTCCCTCCTAAAATCTAAACTCATTTGTTATTTGCATAAAGAATAATCTGCATTATTTACTTAGGTTGAAATTCATGCATGGATAAAAAATTCTTCGCTAAATTATGTGTCTATGAGGTTCATATGTGTGTGAATAAATGATGTTTATGACTTAATGTAATGTGTAAATATTGGAAATTTGTTATTCATGGTATTTTCTTAAATAAAAGGCTTAGAAATTAGTTCTTCAATTTTTGGAAATGGTCAAACTGTGTTTTGGTCGTTTAAGTTACTGGGCTTCATTTTCGTACTTCTATTTCTAATACTATGATGAGTAATGTATTACTGGACATACCCAGAAGTTTACATTTAATATTTATGTGACATACAATTTACTGGAAAGCATTATAACTGGCTACGTTATTTGGGTATTTCATGGCTTAACAAATGATGGGATTGTTTCGGGGTTTGGTTTATAAACATGATTTACTAATACTTATTTGAGATTTGGGGATTATGGTCGTATTAATCGATTGGCTTTACCCATCCATCAAGGTGTGCGTAAAGATATTCCTATGCATCAATTTTATTTATTTAAAACCTTTAATAAATGTAATTTTGTTTAGGAGAGTAAAGAATGGTTATGATCTCTTGAAGGGTCTGTTAGTGCAGAACCATAGCACCCCCAAATGACCTGAGATCTGAGATGGGGCATTTGGTGTGATTTCACAACATTGGACCATCTCTCAAGCTGTGGGACTTACAAAACTTTAGTTAGACCTCCATAGAAGGTTGGTTCCTTCTTCCTAATCTACATGCCACAAGCTACTCTACTACAGGAAGAATCTAACTAATCCTAATCTAGCCATCCAAAGAGACAGGGAGAGAGATAGGGTGAAAGAGATCGTACACTAAGTGGTGATATACTAGAAAAGGAAGTGGCTGATCATAGATCCAAACTGCCTGAAGTGGAGAGAGGTGAGCAGAGGAGGGGGTGGACAAGATGTGCCACATAACAAAGATGAATTTCACATGGAACACCACTTCAAGACCCATTAATTATAGCTCCCAGGACCTACAATGAACATTAGAGTATGCACAATATAACCTACAACAATGAGAGGTAAGAAGGGTAATAAGACGAGTCAAGGATGGATAGATGCATCATGGAACTGATTCTATTACTCCAAAAGTTACATGGCACATTGTTAGTGGACAAGGGACAAGAAATTTCCATTACAGAGCCATGAGAGGAGGCTTAGATTTTGCATTCTACCCTAAGGAAGAAAGATAGATGGGGGAAGGAGAGTAAGGATGAACAACTAGCTCCAAGTCCCATTGAAGAGGAGTAGATGGGAGAGATCAAATCTGATTTGAGGCCACTTAATGAAGAAAGCATCATTAAATAGTTTTTTCTTTCAATTAAAGGGATTGATTTGATTCATGAACCCATGATGGAAGAGGACCATACAGTTTCAAAGGCTCCAACTGTGGAGCAGGCCATAGAAGAACCTTCATTTCTTCCTCCCACTTCATCCCCTTCAAGATTTGAGGTTGAACAAGAGTTTGATCTTGCAAAATTCATGTTTGAGGATGAAAGTAACCATGGTGTAATGAAATTACTTGTATAATTTAGATCATGAGCATAAATATAACACCAAATAACACAATATTCCGGAATAAGGATCTCAATATGCAATTAGAATAGCTTTGTCACTTCGAGGGGGCAACCTCCAAACATACAATAATACTCAAATGCTCAAATTTTCATAGACTACTACCTACTAACGTCTATATATACTATTCCTATGCTATGGCCAACACCAAGGCCGACCCAATAATGAAAATATAACATATATGAAAGAGATACATAATGATAAGAAGTTATGATAGCCACAAGTCGGCTATATACATCCAATTTAAGATATATGATTAAGGGCATAGCATGCCCCTCCCCTTTGAAGCAACATTGTCCCTAATGTTGAGAAGATCTGGATGCTGCTGTAGGAAATTTGCATCCTCCCAAGTTGCGTCTTCATTGTCTAGATTGTTCCACTTGATCAAATACTCAGTGATGACCCTTGTCCTCAACCACTTAGTGCATGTCTGAAGGATGCATTCTGGTTCCAGGATGATTCTACCCTCTTCATTAAGCTCAGGTAACACTGTCTGGGTTGATATTGTCTGTCCAATTACCTTCTTTAGGCAAGATACATGGAATAATGGATGAATTCCAGTAGCCGGAGGAAGTTCCAGTTTGTATGCTACATTGCCAATCTTTTGTAACACTTAATAAGTGTTAGGAAAATTTTAATATTGTGAACATTATTATTATTGTGCAAATAATGAGTTGGTGACAACTCGTAGAGATCTCTTAGAGAGATTCTAGGTTTGTTGAGTGAGAATAGGTATTGGGAGAGATAAGTGGGATGCTGAGTGATCATGAGAGAGATTTGAGGGATAGAAGTTGACTCCTTACTTTAAGGATGTCATTTACCTATATATGTATGTAATCCCTCCAGTGTAATCCATCCTGGAAGTTTTCAATATCAAAACTCCATTATTCTATTTCCGGTGTATTTTTCTTATTAAATCTGGTTCAAGCTCTATATTTGGTATTAGAGCAGTGATGTTCCTCAGCATAATGGTTGATTAATGGTTTACGTCTTGGATCAACACGGTTCTGGTGAAACGACATGGATGCAGATTTTTGTTAAGAGATGAATTTATGAGGTTGTTGAAATTGATGGGTTCTATGTGTTAACCTGGCGAACTCTTCTAGCATTAGGGATCTGTGACCTTGCCCAGTTCGTATTCTGCATGCTCTTCTAGATTGGTCTTATTGTGTTGATTGGCAAAGGCACCACAAGCTGTGACTCAATTCTTACCATTTCTAATTGCATTCTATTGATGATCATACCCAGGCGCAGCTTAGACTCCTACCGGAACCATCATCAATTCCATCGACAATTGCAATCTTCCATGCATTCATTCCATCTCCACTCATAGTCATTTGTGCTTTCTGCAGTCGTGGATCTGTCAAAGTTCCTACATTCTTGTCAATCTCGTGGACATAACGTGGCAGGTAGTTGAAACGTCAATAGGGACAGTTGTCAACAGTAGAAGAATTGGGATCGACTGATTTGGAGTAGTATTGGCTAGTTCTCGCTGTCCACTTGCAACCTCAAATTGACGTGGATATTCAATGCGTGTTGGCTCATACGGACTGCAATCTACATTCTGTGGCAATCCTCATCCAAACGTGAATTCCGCCACCAAATCTACATTGGGTGATGTTGAAGAATCGAGATTAATTCCAAATCTGTAGCTAAGAATTGCAGTTATATGCTTTCAGAGGTATCTTGAAAGCTTTGGCCACTAGCGTACATCTCTCAAGGGATCCATGCGAGCACACAAATTGATCCATTTTCTTCTTTCGGGCAACAAACTGCAATGGAAGCATAGAGAAAAACGTCCAAGTTTTCATAATTTTTGAAGTTGACGTTACAGTGATCTGGTTTTCATAACTTTTCCTGCTGTCTCTCTTCTATTCCATGATCCAATCCTATAATCTTCTCGACAACGAAATAAAAAACACATGCAATGAATCTGTGAAGATCTGTGAGAGAAATTTTTAGACGATATAAGCTATTTGGTTCCTCTCTTTGACCGGATCTGGGATAATCGAGGTCAATATATTCAAGATTATCAACAGGTGGGTAATACACCAACGATGCCCCAGACTCAAAAGACCTTACCACGAGTGCAAGCACAAAAATAAGAACCAACACACAGATCCATCAGGAAGGTTACGCAGTGCAGTCAGGCCTAGAAGTTTTATGAGCTCCTTGCCAATGGTATAGAAGATGGAAAATTTTACATGATCCATGTGGGCTTATCAAGGAAATGTCTACCAAATATCAAACAGATGAATATAATAGCCACCTATTATATTATCACTGTAATCAGTTGTCATCTAACAGGAAACGAGTTCACGAGTCCGATACCATGGATTCACCTACAACTTTTGTTTCAGTCCAGCTATTAATAGCTTGCTTGCGACCCTTAATAAAAAATTGTAGAGTTTTCATTCAATAAAACTTACAATGTTTCCCCCTTACCTTAATCAAACAAGAGTTTGAACCAGGTAGTAGGTATAGTAATTTTCTCAACACGTAGAGCCCAAAATAGATGTCAGGTTATTCATCCTCTAGAACTGGGTACAAAAGTCAACCATGTACAATTCTAAAACAAAACCCTAATGCCATTTTCTAATTAAACAAAAAGTAAGGAATGCCCAAAGGCTTAAACAAGTTTTAGAACACCATGTCACTATTAATGTACCTTTAGCAAAACAGGAGAGCCCTAAATAGGAAATACGTATTTATTCAAGAAAATAGAGATATGAAGGCTTAACCTTCCATAAAGTAAGCCTTCAATTATAAAAACCATCACATAATTCTTTTAAAAGAGATACATATAAGCAAACGAAACTCTATAATGTTTCCTTCCCTACGAACTAGACTGCATCACTCAATATTGTAGTAGCCCATTTAGACAAATATGAAATAGAGTAAGCTATAAGAGAGGAAAATAACATTCCAAGCAAAACCAGCGAAATTGGAACGAGATTAAAAGAACAACCAACACAATCAGGCAGCGATTTAAACAACCACGAAAACATTTGTCTAGGCGCCATTCAAGAGGAAAGAATAATCTTTTCAAGATAATGAAATAAGGTAGAAAACTATTGCAAGGAGTATATTTAACATGCCTGATTAGAATTCTTCCAACCAACAAGGACGTCGACCAGGCCTCGGGCAACATCAACACAACCTGCGCAACCTCTCTTCCTCAGCTTGCTGAAGGTCCATACTCTATTAACGGCCATGCTTGGCATAGGAAAGGGGTGGGCAGAAAAGTAATGGCTACACGCATTTCATTAGGAAGCTCCAAGCCCCTTTTCCTTTTTGCCCACAAACCCAACTATATTCTCCACCAAATCCTCACGCAGCCAGCGAATATTTGGCGTTAGCAAGTCACCACAAGAAAAAACTAGGGCATACGTTTAATAAGAAAATGTAGCAGCAAATTTCCAGCCATAGAAATTCTCAACTGCCATATTGATAAAAAAAATGCTGCAAACCCTGTACCAATACCAAAGAGTGATGTAAATAACCACTTGACAGACACACTGTATCCAACGTATAACTTTCCTCTTTGAGCCTGGTTTAAAACGCCATCTCAATAGAGAATCTTTGAAATAAATTTCATCAGGTCTGCTGGTAACACTCTTACTGTCACTTAATCAATTTTGATAAAAATATCTTGAAGGAGAATCCTGAATTTGAGGATGCAATCGATACTGAACAGATAACAACATAGTTGGACAACCTACTTGTTGGAGGTGCTCAAAAAGGTTTCTACCTTACTGTAACGTGCCTGCTGCCTAGCTAAAAACTGTTGCAAGCTGTTGCAGTGGATCTCCGACAAGAACACACCTCGTAACGCCCAAGGAAAGTGGAGGAAACACGCCTACTTCACTAGCTGATAGCTGTGCGCGGCTAACAAAAGAAGATAGCGCTCCACATACCTCCAGCAATTTTCCACGCCCATCCTTCAACAAGGAATAGTATGCAAGAGCCGTGATAAGAAACCAGTCCATGCGGCTACACAAATCAATATTTCCTTCACCACGCAAACCTATGTGGCCAGGGCAGAATAAGATACCATAAAGACAAAAAAAAAGGCGTAAGATTTGCAAATCACAGAAATAATTGAAGGTGGGGCGGCTGGCAGAGTTAAGGCTAGTGGGAGATGGCCATGCACCAGGTCTAGATGGCAGGAAGGGGGTGAGGGATGGTAGGGCCTTAGGCACAAGAAGATAAAATTTTGATTTTAATTCACTGTCCTCTCCATCCTGCGCCACACACCTACCCCCCCTTCTTTCCCACGCAATCCCTGCATTCCTTTATTTGTTTATTTTTACTTATATTTTATTTTTTTCATCTTATTTTATATCTATACATGTATATATATATATTTATTTATTTAAAGAAATAATAACCAGTTAGTTTGGTTTAAAAAAAATGCAAACCGAAAGGAATACCAGCAACCTAGGAAAACTATTAAAATATTAATAATGTCGACAGTCCAGATCGACACTAATAATAGACAACAATGATCGACTATTCATAACAATCCCCCTCTTTTGTAAAAAAAACAAATATAAGAATCTCTTTTTTAAAAGGGACATACCCTAAAATACTAACCTGCCTTACAAGCCGTCTACCAGGCTTCGAACACGCAAATTTCCATTAAATAGGGAAAAAGTAACGGTCACCACGGAGGCCAGCACAGGAAGCATCAGCAACGACACGAAGGGGGGAAAACAAATTAGAGGTTACACTCAAGATGAACACGGAGCAAAGACTACCATGGCACCAAGACAGGCAACGCCTTCTTCAGCGCGGGACGGGGTTCGTTCTACAACACGATTAGATGAAACAACTTGAAGAAATGCTATAGAGATACTTAATAGAAAATATCGATGATGATCAAAATTAAGGTAAAATAATAATACTTATAAAATAAGGGCCGATCGATCATTAAATTAAAATAACATCATTACCATTACCTATTATAATTATATATATAATTTCTACCCACATTAACATTGACCAACGATTGAGCTTAACAATGCGACAGCAAGATCCTCCTATAAATGGGATAACGCACAGGACATTACACCGTCCACAAACAGAGGTGTCGCTAACGACTTGAGAAAGCAAGAAGGAGAGGGGAGGTGCTAACACATCGCTGAGACATGGTCTAAGAAAACAGAATTACACACAGTCGTTCGACGCCCAACAAGGGAAAGGTCACTACGCCAAGAACCTGGGTAGCCGCCAAACAGGGCATTACAGAATCTTAGGGTGGAAATTTCATGCACATTTATATTTATAGTTTGTTTGAAGCTAACACGGTAGCAGTAACAACTACCCTCATCAATGCTCTTGATGATGTAAGTTGTCAAAGATAACCAATATAAAATTGCCTTTGTTATTTTTTTATTTTATTGTATTACGTCATTTAGGTATTGTATTAGATAACATACAATTTTTTTAGGTGGAATGAAAATGTCAATGAAAAAATTGAAATATAAAGGTGGGAGTTAAATACTTTCATTTCCCACTCATATTCCACAACTTAGATTGTTTGTACCCAAATAATATATGCTATATGTGTGCCACTTTTTCATCTCAATCTCTCTTGGAGTATTCTACCTAGTGAGTGAAAATTGTGCTTAAATGGACCAAAACAAAATATGGATGAAAAAAAAGGCTTCCCGTTTGAAGCCCAAAACCAATGTTTTTTAATTTTTTGTTTCACTTTTTGCATCTTTAAGCTTTAGTATATACAAGGTGAGAAAAACCATTGATAATCAAACCCGTGAAATGAGTAGTCATGTAAGCGACAAAGAGATTTTATTTTCAAATCAAAATTTTATAATTTATAATAGTTCATGAAATACATTGGGTAATCACCACCGACCCTACAGATCCAATCCTAGTAAAACTGAACCGTCGATGTGTCTCTGCATTGTCTTCACCTACAACTTGATGAAAACCAAATTCAGAAAAAGAGCCATGAATCCCCAGAATACAACATAAATATTGAATCTTCGAATCAATATTAGGAATTGCGGGAAGAACTTGCGAATCCAAGCTGAGTTTTCTTAAGATCATGCTCTATCCACAATTTCTATCGGCGGTGATTATCCGTGACATTTTCCTCCACCAGAACCAAATTCATATTCGCACTGATTTTTGGACCTCAGTATCTCTTATACCACAAACAAACGTTTTATCTGTGGGTTCTTATTCATGTTTTTTTTCATTAATGCCGTTGTGTGATCTGGAGCAGTCGAAGGAGGCGGCAGCGGCGACATCCATTTTTTTGTTAAGAATACCGCAATGAGAGGTGCTCCCTATGCTATGTTGGATGAGAGTCTTGAAGTTGTGCGCTTCGATGTGTATGATCTTTGGAGATTGTGTGTATATTATCACTGGCTGTGACCTGTAAGCCAGAGCCGGAGCCAGAATCCCGCTATCAACATGACAAGATGGATATTTCCCACTAGATATTTTGAGGGATAATTTTTCATGCAATACAAGAGACTTGATTAAGCATATAGGAAATCGAAATACATTTTGGATAATGTTTTAAAATCAAAGACTGCCTATAATTGAGGGAAATGTATTTTAAATTATGACCCTGATTATTCATTGATAATAAGCTTTTACAACTTTAGTTGAGACTTAAACAAGTTTTAATTTTTTAGATTTCATGATGCTCAGTAATAGATTAGTGAATTTATTCCACCACTCTGATTGATTCCCATAGTGTAAAATCATATTGATAATTAATAAATGAGAATCCATTTTCTATGTAAAAATGTGGGGGGAATTGATTGGGTAAAAGTTACTGGAAGAGATAGAATGGATGCAATATAAATGGGATGGTACATTAGCTTTTTGAAAAGTCATATGGTGCTTGCGAGTTATTTAGCTTGTAGCTTGTCAATTGAGGATCCATATCTAGAGGTGTAGATAATAAATTAAGCACTTTAGTTATGAAGATCCTATGTGTAAATTCACTGTCTAATTTTAGTTGAATTATACAGGGTAAAATATTGAGTTTCATCTACTCCAGTTTCATTAGATAGATGTGTCTTGCAATCAGTCTTGTAGATGAACACATACTATCTTACATCATTGGGTAAAATTATAGACGTGGTGAGTAAGTGGATGTGCTAATCGATGCTCTCTGTAAGTTATCTAGCTGTATCTTGAAATCAGATCCAGTTATGGGTTGAAATGAACCTCTGATAAATAATGGAAAATGAATGAAATTCTAGTATATCCTCATACCTAGACTATTACAAGAAATGTATATGATCATTGTGTCTTGTATCCTTTGTAGAGGAAGTAGGTTCAATGTCTCTGAGAGGATCTGTATAAAGAAATGAGTTAAATATATTTCTTTTATCTAGTGTGCAACAGAGAGGAAATAGATGTAAGGATGTGTTGAGTGCACTTCTACCAGACAGTAATGTAGTTGGCATTGTTGATTCCCTAATCTTCTCCCTCCCTTCTGAAAAACCTATGCTATCCGTAACCTTACTTCTGTGCCAATTATCCTTCTTGTTTGTTATCTATTAATAGTTCAAGCTAGATGTTGCATAGATTCAAGATAATTGGAAGATGCCACAAATCAAGGTTCTTAATCATCGTATGACTTTGCTAAACACACTTGTATCCATCTATTATCCCATCTCCATATGGTCAAATAGTCCTCCTTGAACCAAAGCTATGTGTCAGCTTTAAAGTATTTTGTAGGGTGTGGACATCCAATTCATATAGAGCAGGTTATAAACTGACTATGGAGAGGAGTTAATTGTCAGATGTTGCAGTAGAAAATTCTCTGCTAGCCATGTATGTAAAATCTTAAGCACACACTTGACACAAGGAATGTGAACTGTTGTGTAGTGCCCACTTCCCTTCGACACCTTTTTTATTATTGTTTTAGATACTATTGACTGTACTTATGGATATATTATAGCTTCTTTGATTTAGCATGATAGTAGATATCATAGATACTGAACTGTTATTAATTTGGTTCTTATATGATGCATATGGACTACTGGAGACATTTTATGTCGATATTGATATACTTTTGACATGGTTATTTATCTGTAATTCTAACATATGATATATTTAGTCATATTGAGTAGATCTTGATAATTGGATTAATGTGATGATTTTTTTGACATAAATGAAATGTGGAATAGAAATGTGCTAGAAATTGTAAGTGATATCATATTTACATAGATGATATTAATTCATATATAGTTGATTTTATATTTATATCACATATTTTGGCATGAATGTTTTAATGTGGCCAGAAGGCTGAAGGAGGTATTATCTATTTTGCTAGGTATATTATATTCACAACAATATTAGGGGATTAGAGACCAACCACATCAGAATTCGAGAAGAATTCAAGTAGGGTCACCATGGCAACATGTAATTGTGTGTGTGTTAGAATTATTTGGCTAGGATAAAATTATGACCTAGGGGGTCATGTGTTGTTTTTTTTTTTTAATTTTCCCTTTTTGATAATGTTAGTATGTGTCTTCCTTTAGTAATGAAATTTACTTGTTTTATTATTTAGATTTTTGGATATTGTGTTTACCCCTTTATTATTCATGGGTTGTAGTGTCTTAATTAAGCTAATTTGAACTTGTCCTAAAATAATTAAAGATGTGACCAAAAGGAGTTCATTTATTAGGCTTGATTGAATTTTGGATTTTTGTGTTGAGTGAAGTGTGCTTGAGTTTTGAGTGTAGCACACTCTACCGTTCATGGGAAACTCGAATTTGGCCTTAGAGGCCAAATTTGGAAGCTTGTGGGACAAGTCAACCTCATCCCACACCTCTTAAATTCCCATGTCAACCATACCTATGGGTTGGGGGGTCAAATTTAGGCTCTTTTAGGTGTTTTGGGAGGGATAAAAAGGTAAAATTTTAATTGCACTTTCTTTCTAATAGTTAATTTTGTCCTTTGGGGGAGTGGGCTTAGATGGAGTGTGTAAGGTTCTTGTCATTCCTCCAACCACTTATTATTTGTTCATTGGAATATGAGGTTGACCAAGTGATGTGGAGTGGAGAGGAAATGAGGTGGCATCCTACTTGGAGCCACATCATCCCTCCCTCTCCTTTCTCTATTTATTGAATTCTTGTTGCTTGTTTTGGGGTTGGATGATCATTTTTAATCTCTTTAATTTTGGAGAGTGAGAGGATTTTTGAAGGAGAGAGTTGTGGATTTTTGGAGCTTTGTGGATGCTTGCTTGGTCTTTGGAGAAGCTTGGACTTCATACTTGGAACAAGCTCTACCATAGAGAGGTAGGAGCTTCACCTTAGTTTAAATTATGTTACTTGTTTTATTGTATGTGTGTATATGTTGTGTTGTATGTTTATTTTCCCTTTGGAATGCTTGTTTGGGTATGGGTAGATTGCCTAATTTTTTGAGTGGGAGGAGACTATGGGGAGTTTTATTGTAGGGAGGCATAAGAGATCACCCTTCTTGAGGATGGAGCTTGGGTTATGTTCCCCACCTTTTTTTGAGAGATGCTTGCATTTCCTTCTTGTTCTTGCTATGAGGAAGACATAAGAGTTTTGTAGGGAGGCATAAGAGTTATGGAGGTATAAGGGTTAATTGAGTGAGGCATAAGAGTTGTAAGGGGAAATTGTGATTTTGCTTTAGAGGATTTTAGGTGGGCACCCATTCCCATTGGGAGGCATAAGTGGCTTCCCCATACGACTTACTCTTTTGGATTTCTTGATAAGCCTTGTGATCTTGTTGCTTTGTTGTTTTCTTCTTGTTGAGTTGTTGTTCTGTTTTGTATGTAAATGGAATGAATGTGAAATTATATGTTAAGTATTGTGGAAGCTAGTAGTTTCCATGAGTTGAGATCTTCTCCCATTATAATGTGGTTGGGGCACAGGGGCCAATGGAGAGGATGGATTCTCTTCTCCATTGGGTATCTTGGCTGGGTGGAGAGCATTGTGTCTGCCCCTATTTTGTTGTGAATCAAGAAAATTCTTGGAAAATATACTTGGTTGGAGTTTGGAGCATTGGAGTCTTGTTGATGACCTTGTGAAACTATCTTGTATTTTTACCCACTTAGAGAGGAGGAAATTGTAATAATGTATTTCATTCTTGTGTTTACTTTTGTATGACTTCCCACATCAAGTGGAGGACATTATATTGATATTGTAAAGAAACATATTGTATTCTTTTGTGTCTATGGAAGTGTAGCATATATTGAAAGGAAAGTTGTATTCAAATAGTTTTTATTGATATTGAATTGCATGTGGAAAGGAACAAATAAGAAAAGAAAGAAGAAATAATGTTATTGTAAAGTTAGTTTGTAAATAGAAAAGAAAGTATTTTATCCTTTTTAAAATCTTGAATGTATTGTGAGAAAAGTAGTGCTTGTGCTAAAATATGCGAGTTATATCAATTGACAAGAAATTTATTATCAATGTAGAGTTGTCTTCATTGTAATCATGTATTAAGAAAAAAAAAAAATTGTTAGAAGTTGAGCTTGTTAGTATAATAAACTTGAATGGGAAAATAAAGTTATTTTAGCTATTTTGAATGTATGTACATTGTATTAAAATAAAGAGAAAAACTAAGTTAGATTTTATTGCTTTTAGTAATGGTAATTGTATAGAATGGAAATTGTTAGGAAATGACAAAGTAATAAAATAGATTTACATTCCTTTGCTCTTGTAATGGAAAGAAAGAATCTAGTTTTAAAAATGGAAATTATTCTTGTAAGTAGATGAATTTTAATAGAGTTGAAAACACTTTAAAATGACTAGATTTAACTAAGAAAGGAACAATAGAACACTAAATCTCAAATCTGGAACTTATATTGAACAAAAAAAAACTTAGAATGCATTTTTACATCCTTTAGTAACTTTAAGTTTTTGTGAAAATCTTGGCATTATGGTTTTATTTTTCAGAAACAGGACTGGCACCCTGTGCAGAGCGGTGGTCTCATAACTGTCGCTCATGCTATGGTGGTAGTCTCAAAACCACAACCTAGTAAGGAGGTGGTCCTATTTTTTTTTCTAAGTAAGGTGGTAGTTTCACAACCACTACTCTGTAGGGCGGTGGTCCACGGTTTGTCACCCAAGCAGGGCAGCAATCCCAGAACTCCAAGTCTTCTCTAGGCAGCGGTCTTGTCACTTACGACAGAATTCCGTAGACCCACACCTGTGCATGAAATTTAACCAATTTTCACTAGTTTTTAAGTTGTAAAATTTAGCCTATATGTACCAACAAGTAAAGAATGAGGTAAATGTTATGGAATGGAACAAACAAAACACCTAAATGGTGAATCTAAAAGCATTTTTTATTCATAACAAAAGGGGGTAGGGTTTGCCCCAAATTTAAACCCAATACATTATAATCTTGGAATAAAAACTAGATTGGAGAAAGAAATCCCTCCCAATATCAAAATGAAATAGATTACATAAATAAAACTAAAACTAAACCAAACCTAGACTAAATCTTCAAGTATAATCCTCCATGCATTCTTCCTTTTTTCACTCATGGCTTCATCCTTGCCAACCTGCAAATTTTACAAAAGAAAATGAACCAAATGCGAAGAATAGAATGAGAAAAGGTTTTAATAGACTTTAGTAAGGATTTTTAGGGCTATGTCGAGAACCCTAGGATCTAGTGGATAAGATGGATTTGATCCAAGGGTGGATAATTGACCCTGCCTTTATTAAGAAGAAATGTATTTTAACTATTTTAATTTAAAATCCTTAAGGTTATGTGTAGATGAATGAGTGGGGCCCTTTGATTTACCAGGGGTGTAATGTTTCCTTCCCCTTTTAAACCCTTAGTGTGTGTAGGAAATTTATTAAAGGATCTTTAAGCTATTAATGTAATGAATTTAATAATTTAGCATAAGGTTAACCTTGTTAGGAATGAACTTAATCAAAGAAAAGAAAATATTTAATTAAGTAAACTAATCCTTGTTACCTTCCTATAGAACTATCAATTAATGTAAACTTGTTGTATCCTTGTATCATAACCTTCTCGTGTAACTTAAACAAAAAAAATAGTCACATTTTTAGGTTAAGTGTTTGGTTGAATCGAGTTCCTAGAACATCATTTTTGCGGGTGTTATACTTGCTATCAGAGCCGTGGATTCAAAGCTTGGACCCTTGGGCACACCTAGAAAACATGAAACATGAACATTTAACCTAGTGCAAAGTTGATTCTTTTAAATCTAGAAAACCACAATGTTTGATAATTGTGTAAATTAGAAAACTTAGAAAATTGAAACAAGACATAGAACAATGAATTAAATCTCACCTTGATCTGTGCAGGAGGCATAGATTAGATGAGGGATATTTTCATATAGACCTAGATATACCACCACCAGAGCAGGTTGTAGCGGCCATTCTACCTCATATTTTATAGACGCTTCAGGACATCAATGCCACCATAAAAAGAGAGCCCTTGGGAGGACTATTTGCTAGACATGGCATGGAGTAGGAGTCTGGTGGAGGACCGAGGAGCAGAAGCTCCATGTTGATTCAAAGACAGTCACCTTGGATCTTATTGAGGAGTGTTTCAGGAGTAGGTATTTGCCCAGGAGGTTTATACAGAAGCGGATAGACGAGTTTCATGACCTCCGTCAGGAATCGATGACTGTAGCCGAGTATGAGAGTCGATTTCTGGACTTACTCCAGTACATTGACTATATGAAAGATGAGAAGGTACAGATTCACAGGTTCATCCAGGGCTTGAACTTAGATTTGGGTGGCACGATGTGCATTCACTGCCCATAGAAATTACCCGAGGCTGTGGAGAAGGCCTATATTGTAGAGGAGACACAAGGGAAGACGCGGCAGGCTAGAGACAGAGTTTAGAAGTGTAGCTAGTAGATGTAGGATGGTAGGTCGAAGGGGTCAGTTCCTCCTCCACGGGGTGGATAGAGTTCAAGGTAGGCTTTATTTAGGCCAGTACATCAGCACCAGTAGACCTATCCACTTTACAGAACTCCTTAGAGATTTTATGTGTAGAGAGGACGGAGTATGGGGCCTCCTCCTAGGTGTCCCACAAGGACAAAGGGTGTGCCGAGAGCTCAGTTAGCAGGATCTTGTCAGTAGAGACCTCAGTAGTCCATAACCGGATTGTCAGGATCCACAACTTAGTCATCTAGAGTACCAGTTGGAGTTGCATCCCACTGGAGGGGACCAGGTAGCTGTTATAGTTGTGGTGTTGCTGGACATCATTGGAGAGATTGCCCAATGAACCCTAACAAGGGTAAGAAGTAGAACTCAGAGCCTACTATTGGTGATATGGCATGGAATCATTGGATCTACGCAATAGTCGAGAACCTCCAGGCTGGGCACTAGAGTACCGTGATTGAGACGACAGGTAGTATTGGTTGTATCTCCACCTCTATATTATTTTATTCTGACTCTTCTCATTCATTTATTACACCATCCTTAGTATAGCATTGCAAGCTGGTGGGAGTTAGGTAGGGTCATATTTGGGACATTGAAACTGTAACGACCCAAATAATCACACACGAACAACACAGTGAAATACAGGATAATTTTTTTTGACTTGCTTGACACATAACATGACGCAACATGTCATCACCAAGGATACAACTAACACTGAGAACAACATGATACAAGGATGGCCATAAAGGCAGCACAGAAACATTCACACCCATATCAAAGATAATACACTTTTCTTTTTCTTTTCTTTACAAGACAACATAGAAGTCTAACCACAAAACACTCTAACAAATAGGGCCAACCACAATAGAGTTATTTTTGAGGGTTATTTATCTTAAATAAGATATCTTGCAATTCTTAGCTTACGTTTTCCAAGGAGGGTCAAGATATGATTCACATAATTTCAACTTACCAAGCTAAGTTTATTCTTTTTAAACTGAGTAAATTATCTTCAAATCTTCTCTATTATGATGTATTTATTTGTTTAATTTGTTTATCAAGAAAAAGGAGTATTTAAACTCCACAAGACCATCTGCTCACCACTAACACTACTAAGATTCATTCTTGCCCACAAGACAACATAGTTTTAAGTTCAACACACTTAAGAGAAGAGATACAAAGTGCCTTGGAAAAGGGTTAGAGGGAGAAGGTCGAGATGAAACATCTTTAGGACCTTATTAGTTATTGCCAGCATTTATTTGAATCTAGGGCTCTTAACCAAAACTATCAACAGCTTTACTTAGGCTTCGTTAAAACTATTAACAAGGAGTAAAAATTTACTTTCCAAATGGCTGGGGAGAAAGATAGTGTAGGTCTCCAATTTGTTTTCTCATGGTCTATTAAATCTTATCATCTTCAAACAACTAACCAGTTCATTTCACCTTAGGGTCATTTTACAGAATTTCACCGTAAAAGGAATAATGTTCACTAGATGGAGCTAGGGTTGTCATGATATAAAGTTTACTTGCAATGATAGTCCTGCTCTTGTTTACTTAAAGAATTTCTTGCTCTCAAATTGGTGACCTCTTACACCAATTTATTTGCAAAATACAATTTTTAGTTTAACTTCTATAAGTATTAAACAATCCCATTTTATTTTACTTATAACACACTATTACTAAGTCTTATCAAGATTTAACTCAACATTTAATCGTCAGGGATAAAGTTGTAACAATACTCATTTACAAGAACAAAACAAGATTACATCAATTCTTAAAATACTGTTACTCCAACAAAGTCACATAATAACAATAACCAAATTTTCTTATAATTTCAAAGATAGTCAAACAATTCAAAGTTTCCAGAGTTAAGACAACATAAGTCTACGATATAATCTACTGAGACATTGATCCTCTTCTAAATTTTCCATTAGATGTTATCAATAGTTGAACAATATAAAAGAGGATTCGATACAAAAGAACTTTTCAACTAAGGTTGATGTACAAAAGTATACAAGTTTATTCCTCATCTACAAACAAAATCCATCTGCAGTAAATTTTTCCACAAGAGTCAGTTTGCGAGAACTGAGCAAGATAAGGCTACACAAAACCACCATAACTATTATCTAACAATACCATGAAAAGGAAGCACCTTATTATAAGAATTTGAGTTCAAACCTCAAAACACTATCAGCACATCAAGTTGTAATAAAGTCTATAACATGTTGATCAAAGAAGGAGAAGACCTTGTATTTTAGTTAGGAGCAAATAGCAACGAAAGTATAGCAATCATATGAGGATGGCCCTTGGCCCTATAAGGAGAAAACAAACAATCTAGCAAAAAAAATAGAATCCCCATCAAGTAAGTGTTTAAACAATAATTACAAGATTGAGATTTGATATATATACCAGTCATTTAGAAATTTTATTAAAGGTGCCAAACACATAGGCTAAAATAATATTTTTCCAAAAGAACAAGAGTTGATCGGCCCAATAAGGGGGAACCAAGGGTTCCAGAAATTTAACACAAAAAGTCATGCATAAATGAGTTTCAAACCGGAAATCAAATAAAGCATACACACAACATAAGTTTCGAAGCGAAGACAAAGTATACTAGTTTTGACCATTAACAACAAGGAGATTTTCCTATCATTCAAGAAGGGTCAAAGTCTTACAGGCTAGTAGCAAACACGCGAGAGAAGAAGGGAGTTCTGTCAAACAAGAGTATACAATAATGTTATCAACAAATTTTTATAATACTAAAGATTTGCAAACTTCCACAATAGTCCTAATGTTTGGTTAATTTAAAATAAATTATCCATTTCCCAAAACAACCATATTTTAAGGCAACCCTGGGTAACACAGTCAACCGTCACACAAAGATACAAACATAATTTCTAAGTGACATTATCAAAACAAAACCTTCCGCTATGAATCCATCAGATTATCAAATGAAAGCTGATTTTTTTCCCGAAGATTAATCACATTTAAGGAAATTTCCATCACAAACTATTACGATAATTACGTGCATAAAAACTGACCAATATTAATTAATAGCGTTAACATTACAAGGGAGAAAATAATGCAAGTTAGGAAAAGATAGAAGAGCGCCATCAGAAATAATTATGAGAGGGGGAAATTAGACCAAACTATTCTAGTGTCAATGAGAGTTACTGGATTCGCACAATGAAATCTCTAGCTTAGTTGGTCCAAAAAGCTAGTTATGATTCAAGTTGATAGGGATGGTCAAGGCACTTCCTGAGGATGGTCTTAAAAAGCCTAGACACAAGATGAAAGATAATATAAGAGTCTACACCCATGCGATCTGGAAAACACATTGCACACAAACCTTCTCATTCTAAAAGTTTAATACCGAAACTCAAGCTGGCTAGCCCCAAGCATTGATCACAAAATCCTACAACTTTTCTTTCTCGATGCCAAAAGGTTATTAAAGGGACTTGCGAAGGAGCTAACAAAACAAATGTCAAAAGGCAACTTGGATGTTATGGAGGAGTTTCATAGTTATTGTAACTTACTTTCATGATATAAAAAATACTAGTTTGATCAACATAATAACTTGCAACTCAATCGCAGAGAAGGATTAATACATAAACAAAAAGATTAAGGTCTATCACTCGAGCAAGAGAAACATAACATTCAGGGGATAGGGCACATGCATCCTTTCGACCAACATATTGTAAACGATAAAAGCTTAAACAAGAAGAAACAAGCAGAAAGGGGAAATCTCCCATCGTGACATCCAACTGACAAATCAATGCAAGAAAAAAGTGGTTTGATTTCACAATAATTGTAAATATAATAGCAGCAGAAAAGTGTAGAAATATCTTTCCTTTTTCTCCAGATTTAAAAAGGTTTCATGGACACCGCCCAGAACAGCAACAACAATCCTCAGGTCAAATCTCCCCTTTTTAAAGGCTAGGAACTCAAGCTCCATTCTGATGTCTGAAATTTTCCCACCTAATGTTCTTTGGAAGGCATTTTCAATTCCCCAATCTTCCTGTCACTAGAATATCTCAAGTCTCTAAGACAAGTGCGAATTTCATCAACACGTATAGAATCCCTAGCACTGAGTTGTCTCCCACGCATACAGGTGGGAGATATTTGTTCTTCAGAAAGATGCTCCTCATGATTCAATCTATGTCTGTTGGATTCTTTTTCTTTCACAGGCGGAACCACAGAAGGTTTAAGGTTAATATCATAACACTTTTCAGAGGAAGCAGCATCAGAATATGACTTAGAAGTCTTGAGACCCTCTGCTCTTATTTGATGAAAAGTTTCAGTATTGGTGGAAGTATTGTCGTTCAGTGGACCTACAGATCCAAGCATTTTTCTTTACCCGTTAATGTTTTTAGATGTGTAAGATTCCTTTCCCACAGACACTGCAGAAGAGGGGGCAGATCCAATAGGATGAAATTTGTTCATTCTTAAAGAGGAACCATTCAGTTATCCTCACGCTGCAGAGGATGGTGAGATGCTGTTTGTCTCTTCACCTCTCCTGAAAGACAAACCTTTGGCATTTCCACCGGTTTCCTCAGACACTGGAGAGGCTTCAACTCTGCGACATCTACGTCTTCCATTATTCTCAAATTGCAGTCGATAAGACCTTTGATGAGGACTGAAACATGCTCAAGAGTTCCACACAGTCCTGGATGATAAAGCAGAAGTAAAATATGGAAACCTTCGAGTATGAAATACAGTATTTGGATGATTCGAAAAGGATGGAGGTATGTGAACTGTAATAGTGGGAAAAGATAATAATTCCATAAATTTTAGCAGATGACTGTCCAAATACAACTACGTCATCGTCACAAGGCCAAAAATGGTTACGCAAAAATAAACTAGAGCCAAATTCGAGCCGACACCATCAGATGGGTTTGAGTAAGCAACAAGGCAATTTGTGCTTCGTGAATATACTGAAATGAAATAGATCCGTGTCTATGAGATCCTCTTCCATGAGTTTCATCGCAAAACAAGCAAGGTCTCAGTAGAGAATCATTGGAAAAAAAATTCATCAGGTCTCCTGGTAACACTCTCACTGTCACACAGTCAATTTTGATAAAAATATCTTGTAGGAGAATCCAAATTTGAGGATGCAGAGATACAGAACAGAAAACAACCTAGTTGGACAACCTGCCTGTTGGAGGTGCTCACGAAGGCTTCTACCAAACTGTAGCATGCCTGTTTCCTGGCTATTTACTGTTGCAGGCAGTTGCTGTGGATCCCCAACAAGAACACACCTTACAGCTCCCAATGAAAGTGGAGGTAACACGCCTACATCCCTAGCTTGTTTCCACGCCCCTCCTCCACAAGGAACCAGTATCCACCTGGACGGAAGCGACTTTCCAAAATGAAAAGGCAAGACAGCTCAACTAAAACTTTATCTCGTTCTTCTACTACAGCGGCAAGATTTTGCAACAATTGATCACGACTGTGGTCGCGTGCAACCAGAACATCAGGATCAACACCAACGGTTCCTTGGGATCACCCTGCAACAGCTGTCGCACTTAACTCTCTCTGGAGGCCACTGATTTTCTGGGATAAGTTTACTTCTCTACCCTGTAGCTGCTGCATATAGCCAATCACTTCCTCATGGAACTTTCCTAGGAGAATTTCAGTTCTACGCTCCACTGATACTGCCTATGCAGCACGATTTTGAGAACCCACACCCACCCTCGCAACATCAGGGCGACAGACCTTCATTTCACCATCAATGAATCTACTATCCAGAACACGCTGTAGCAATTCATCTGTTGCAGCATTTGATGGAGCACAAACAAGCATTCATGGTTAAGGGTAAAAAACAACAGGTAGCCCACGTGAAAAAGTAGATGCAAGTCAACATTTTAATAAAAGGGTAGGTGCGGCCACCAACCAGGAAGTTGAACACGCCAAGAAGGTGCATGGGGTTTTAAATGAAATGGCAGGTGAAAAGACAAGCACATGGAAGATTAGTAATAAAATCTGAATTTTTTTTTGAAAGCTACGCGGCCAGCAGGGAGGAAGACATACGGTGGGTGGGTAGAACAAAATTAGTTTCATTAATTTTCACCAACCATATTCCAAACAAGGCACTACAGAAACGGCTTCTGGAGAAATTTTTTTTGTAGACTCCTTAGTTAAGGAGTGTGTAGTGGATTTGGGACCCTTCACCACTACCTCAGATCTTCGAATCCTTCCTTTAGGATCTTATGGCGTCATTTTGGGCATGGAATAGTTGTCTGCCCACAGAGCTAGAGTGGACTATTACCATAAGACTATTTCTTGCATAGATGATCTTAGAGTATAGTCAGTGATATCAGGAGTTAGGATTCCCGTTTCCATTCACACCATCTCCGCTATGCAGCTTAAGGAGTGTGCATTACGAGGTTGTCAGTTATATGCTATTATTGTTAGTGACAGATCGGAGGATGAGTCTAGTAGACCATCCCATCTTGAGAGAGTTAACTGATGTGTTTCCAGGAGAGCTACCGAGGTTACCTCCCCCACGTGAGATAGAATTCCACATAGATCTGGTTCCAGGCGTAAAGCCTATATCATGAGCACCTTATTGGATGACTACTCCTAAGCTATGTGAGCTCAAGTTGCAGCTCGAGGGCCTTCTAGAGAAGGGCCTAATCCATCCTAGTGTATCCCATTGGGGTGCACCGGTGATCTTCGTGAAGAAGAAGGATGTATCTCTTTGGTTGTGTATTGATTATCGTTAGCTGAACAAAGTAACAATCAAGAATCGTTACCCCCTTCCATGCATTGATGAATTATTTGATCAGATGAAGTGGGCTATAGTTTTATCCAAGATAGATCTTAAGTCAGGGTACCATCATCTTAGGATTACGGAGGTGGATATTTATAAGACCTCAATCTATACGAGATATGGCCACTATGAGTTCACAGTGGTGCCTTTAAGTTTGACGAATGCCCCCGCAGTGTTTATGAGTTTGATGAATGGGGTACTCAGGAATTTTCTAGATCACTTCATGCTCATATTCCTTGATGAAATTATAATTTACTCACATACATGTGAGGAGCACGAGGAGCACCTTTGCCAGGTTCTTCAGTGTCTTCGTGAACAGCACCTTTACGGGAACTTGGAGAAGTGTGCGTTCATTTAGACAGAGGTGTAGTATTTGGGCCACATCATTTCTGGGGAAGGTATCACAGTTGATCCATCTAAGATTCGATCCATCATGGATTGGCTAGCACCCACTAGTGTGATCGAGGTGCGCAGCTTCATGGGTTTAGCAAGATAGTACATGAGATTTGTTTAGGACTTTTCTTGGATTGCGCACCCCATTACTTCCGTTTAGTAGAAAGGGAAGAAGTTTGTATGGTTAGATAGATGTGAGAAAGCTTTTAATACACTGAAGGAATGTCTCATGACAACACCTATTCTTATAGTACCAGATCCTCAAGGTGAGTTATATGTTTACACAAATGCTTCTTTGGCAGGACTTGGAGGTGTGTTGATACAGGAGGGCAGAGTAGTTACTTTTGAGTCTCGAAAGCTCAAGGATTATGATATCAATTATCTTACTCATGATCTTGAGCTTACAATAGTTGTGCATGCTTTAGTGCGGTGGAGACATTTTCTTCTTGGTCAGACAATCACACTCAGGACTGATCACTTGTGTCTTCACCATCTCTTCATGTAGCCCAATCTCAATGCTCGACAATGGCGTTGGATGGATTTGCTTTGTGAGTATGACATGGAGATAGAGCATGTGAAGGGGAAGGAGAATGTGGTTACAGATTCCTTGAGTAGATGTAGACATGTGGCTATGGCCACTTAAGTGGGCACAAATTTGTGGAGCAAGATTTTGCAGCAGCTTCCTCGTGATAGTTTCTACCTTGCAGCTAGAGCAGAGATTGAGTCTCAGAGATCCCTTGAGGGGATTTATGATAAATTTTCTTTAGAGGTAGATGGCCTTCTCAGACACAGAGGTCAAATATATTTTCCTAGAGATGGAGGCTTGAGACAGGACGTTTTGTCAGAGGCTCATCGTGCTCCTTATTCAGCACATCCTGGGGTGAAGAAGATGCACGCCTCCTTGAGACAATTGTATTTTTGGAGAGGACTTCAGAGAGACATGGCCTCGTTTATGTCACACTACTTAGAGTGCTATAGGGTGAAGGCCAAGCATCAGCATCTAGCTGGCCTTCTCTATCCTTACACCATACCAGAGTGGAAGAGGGACACCATTTCCATGGACTTCATCATTGGGTTACTGATGTGAAGATACCACCACAATGCCATCATGGTCACGATGGATAAATTGATAAAATTAGCTCACTTTTCTCTGGTGAAGACCACCTATATAGCTAGTGCAGTGGCACGAGTATATCTTGATGAGATTGTCATATTACATGGGATTACACAGAAGATCATTTACAAACATGATCCTTTGTACACTTCCCATTTTTGGACCACCATGCAGTATGCTCTCGGGATGAGGATCAATTTCAACATAGCATATCACCCTGAGATAGATGGAAAGATTGAGTGGGTGAATCAGATCCTGGAGGACATGCTTAGGATGTACGTTATGGATCACTAGTCGAGATGGGAGGATTATTTGTACTTGGTGGAGTTTGCCTACAATAATAGTTTTTAGAGCTCGCTAGGCATGGCTCCTTTTCGGGAATTATATGGCAGAGAGTGCATGACAACTCTTATTTGGGATAGGTTAGAGGACAGGGCTTCTCTTAGGCTAGCATTATTACAGAATATGGAGCAGTAGGTTACCTTGATCAGACAGAAGAAGTATGTGGACCAACATAGGACAGATCGTAGTTTTGAGGTGGGCATAAAGGTGTTTATTCGTGTCAAATTGCATAAGAGCCCTATCCGTTACGAAAAAGGTTATAAGCTTGCTCCTAGGTTTGTGGGACCCTTTGAGATCTTGGAGCGCATCGATCCCTTGGCCTATTGTCTAGATTTGCCACCTACCTTGTCTTGCATCCATGATGGGTTTCACATTTCTGTTCTTACGAGATATATTTATGATCCTTCTCACATGCTAGATTAGACCACATTGTAGGTGCCAGATCAGGGGTAGGTGATGGTTGAGCCTGTATGCATTATAGAGTGCAGGACCCTAGGCCTTTTCCGCAGAGAGATTGACCAGGTTCGGGTCCAGTGGAATAGATATGATAAGACTGCAGCTACTTGGGAGGATGTTATTTTACTACGAGTGTAGTCTCCACACTTGTTCCAGTGAATTCCAGGGGGAATTCAAGTCTAAGGGGAGGGGGATGTAGTGCCCACTTCCCTTCGACACCTTTTTTATTATTGTTTCTAATACTGTCGACTGCACTTATGGTTATATTATAGTTTTGATTTAACATGCTAGTAGATATCAGAGATACTGAACTGTTATTGATTTGATTCTTATATGATGCATATGGACATTGGAGACATTTGATGTTGATCTTTATATACTGTTGACATGATTATTTATCTGTATTTCTGACATGTGATATATTTATTCATGTTTAATTGACCTTTGATAATTGGATAAATGTTGTGATTGTTTTGACGTGGATAAAATGTGGAATGGAAATTTGCTAGAAATTTTTGGTGATATCGCATCTTGCATAGATGATATTAATTCATATATAGTTGATTTCAAATTTATATTGCATATTTAATATGAATGTTTTAATGCAGCCACGAGGCCGAAGGAGGTATCCTCTATTTTTCAGGTATATTATATTCACAACAACATCGAGGGAGTGGAGACCAACCGCATCAGAATTCAAGAATAGTTCAACTAGGGTCACCATGACAACATATAATTGTGTGTGTGTTAGAATTATTGGTTAGGAGAAAATTGTGACCTAGGGGTCGTGTGTTGTTTTGTTTTAATTTTCCCTCCTTGATAATGTTAGTAAGTGTTTTCCTTTCGTAATGAAATTTACATGTTTTATTATTTAGATTTTTGGATTTATGTTTACATCTTTATTATTCATGGGTTGTAGTGTTTTAATTAAGCTAATGTAAATTTATCCTAAACCAATTAAAGATTTGATCAAAAGGATTTCATTTATTAGGCTTTATTTACTTTTGGATTTTTCTGTTGAGTGAAGTGTGTTTGAGTTTTGAGTGTAGCACACTCTACCCTTCATGAGAAACTCGAATTTGGCATTAGAGGCCAAATTTGGAAGCTTGTCGAACAATTCAAGCTTGTCCCACACCTCTTAAATGCCCATGCCAACCCTACCTATGGGTTGGGGGGTCAAATTTACGCTCTTTTAGGTGTTTTGGGAAGTATAAAGGTGAAATGTTAATTGCACTTTCTTTCAAATATTTAATTTTATCCTTTGGGGAAGTGGTCTTAGATGGAGTGTGTAAGGTTCTTGTCATTCCTCCAACCACTTATTAATGGTGCTTTGGAATATGAGGTTGACCAAGTGATGTCGAGTGGAGAGGAAATGATGTGGCATCCTACTTGGAGACACATCATCCCTCCCTTTCCTCTCTCTATTTATTGAATTCTTAATGCTTGTTTTGGGGTTGGATGATCATTTTTAGTCTCTTGAATTTTTGGAGAGTGAGAGGATTTCGAAAGAGCTTGTGGATTGTTGGAGCCTTGTGGATGATTGCTTAATATTTGGAGAAGCTTGGGAATTCATACATGGAACAAGCTTTACCATGGAGAGGTACGAGATTCACCTTAATTTTAATTATGTTATTTGTTTTATTGTATATGTGTATATGTTGTGTTGAGTGTTGTTATCTCTTTGAAATTATTGTTGGGTGTAGGTATAATGCCTAATTTGGGAGTGGGAGGAGACTATGGGGAGTTTTATGTAGGGAGGCATAAGAGATTACCCTTTTGTGGATGGAGTTTTGATTGGGTGCCCTACCTTGATTTGAGGGATGCTCGCATTTCCTTTTTTGTTCTTGCTATGATGGAGACATAAGAGATGTAGGGAGGCATAAGAGTTATGGAGGTATAAGGGGTACTTTAGGGAGGTATAAGAGTTGTAAGGGGAAATTTTGTTTTGCATTGGAGGCTTTTGGGTGGGCACCCATTCCCATTGGGAGGCATAAGTGACCTCCCCATAGGTCTTACTCTTTTGGCTTTCTTGATAAGTGTTGTGATATTGTTGCTTTGTTGTTTTCTTCTTGTTGAGTTGTTAATGTGTTTTGTATGTAATAGGAATGAATGTGAAATTATATGTTAAGTTTTGTGGAAGCTATTTGTTGCCATGAGTTGAGATCTTCTCCCATTGTAATGTGATTGGGGCTCAGGGGTCAATGGAGAGGATGGCTTCTCTTCTCCATTGGGTATCTTGGTTAGGTGGAGAATGTTTCCTCTCCCCCTATTTTGTTTTGAATCAAGAAAATCCTTGGAGAAGCTATCTTGTTGGAGTTGGAGATTGGAGTCTTGTTGATGACCATGTGAAATTTCCTTAGTATTTTACAAACTTAGAGTGGAAGAAATTGTAATAATGTGCTCATTCTTGTAATTATATTTTGCATAACTTCCCACATCAAGTGGAGGACACTGTATTGAAATTGTAAAGAAACATATTGTATTCCTTTGTGTCTATGCAGGTGTAGCATATATTCAAAGGAAAGTTGTATTCAAATAGTTGTTAATGATATTGCATTGCATTTGGAAAGGAACAAATAAGAAAAGAAAATAAAAAGAATGTTATTGTAAAGTTAGTTTGCAAATAGAAAAGAAAGTATTTTCTCCTTGTTAAAATCTTGAATGTATTGTGAGAAAAGTAGTGCTTTTGATAAAAGATTTGAGTTATATCAATGGAAAAGAAAGTTATTATCATTCTAGAGTTGTCTTCACTGTAAACATGTATTAAGAGAAAAAGAAATAAATTGTTAGAAGTTGATCTTGTTAATATAATAAACTTGAATGGAAAAATTAAGTCTTTTTATCTATTTTGAATGTATGTACATTGTATTGAAATAAAGAGGAAACTCAGTTAGATTTTATTGCTTTTTAGTAATGGTAACTATATAGTAAGGAAATGATAAAGTAATAAAATAGATTTACATTCCTTTGCTCTTGTGATAGAAAGAAAGAATCTAGTTAAACAAATGGAAATTATTCTTGTAAGTAGATGAAATTTAATAGAGTTGAAAACACTTTAAAAAGGATTAGATTTAACTAAGAAATGAATAATAGTGCACTAAATCTCAAATCTGGAACTTAGAATGAACAAAAACAAACTCAAAATGCATTTTTACATCCTTTGGCAGCTTTAAGTTTTTGCAAAAATCTCGGCTTAATGGTTCTGTCACTTATGCCAAAATTCCACGGATCCGCGCTTATGCATGAAATTTCTCCCATTTTCACTAAACTCTAAGTTGAAAAATATAACCTATTACTACCAGAAAGTAAAATAAAGGTAAATTCTTAAGAATGGGACAACAAAATACTCAAATGGTAAATCTTAAAGCATTCTTTCATTTATAACAAAAGGGGGTAGGGTTTGCCCCAAATTTAAAATGCAATACACTATTATCTTGGAATAAAAACTAGATAGGAGGAAGAAACCCATCCCAATCTTTAAATAAAATAGATTGCATGAATAAAACTAAATCTAAATTAAACCTAGACTAAATCTTCATGTAGAATTCCTCCATGGATACTTCCCTTTGCTCCCATGGCTTCCTCCTCTCCAACCAACAAATTTAACAAAAGAAAATGAACCAAATGAGAAGAATAGAATGAGAAAATATTTTAATAGAATTTCATAAGGATTTTAGGGCTATGTTGAGAACCCTAGGATCTAGTGGCTAAGATGGATTTGATCCAAGCGTGGAGAATTGACCCTACCTTTATTAAGAAAAAATGTATTTTAAATGATTTAATTTAAAATCCTTAAGGGTATGTGTAGATGAATGAGTGGGGTGTAATGTTTCTTTCCCCTTTTAAACCCTTAGTGTGTGTAGGAAATTTATTAAATGATCTCTAAGCTATTAATGTAATGAATTTAATAATTTAGCATAAAGTTAACTTTGTTAGGAATGAACTTAATTGAAGAAAATAAAATATTTAATTAAGTAAAGTAATCCTTATTACCTTCCTATAGAACTATCAATTAATGTACCCTTACTGCATCCTTGTATCATAACCTTCTCTTTTAACTCAAACAAAAAAAAAAGTCGCATCTTCGGGTTAAGTGTTTGGTTGAAGCGAGTTCCTGGAAAGTCATTTTTGCGGGCATTACAGAGGTAATGGTGTGTTTCAAATCAATTCTAGTGTTTAATAAAAACATCTTAGCTAGGTGAGGAAAGCTTAGTAAGGACAATAGAGCATGATGCAATTAGTGATACAATTTTGTGAAAAGCATATCCAAGTTGGTTTTGTTGTTGTGAAGTGGATGCTATTGAATTGAATTGAAGTTAATTGTAAAAGTGGAAAAGAAAGTAAATGAGGTGGGCTAGGATTTGGGAGCAGATTGTTTGTGAAAGCAAAAGGGACCTTAGAAAATGGGTAGAAATGGTCATCAAGACTATGTGTTAGTAGCTGCATTCTCCTTTCGTTGTAACAAATTCAACTTACCTTATTGATATTTTATTATGGTTCATTCTTAAAATATATAATAGAGGGTTATACAATCTTTCAAAATTTATAATAGTTTTTCCTACAACCCTTTATTACTAAACAATATGTAGTATACAAAAAAAAATCTAATATGGTTTAATGAGTTACATCAATTTTGGGTTTTTAGGCCTTTTTGCAGTGTGTTGTGGTTAGTTGTAGTGTATTATTGGCACCACGCCACTTTCCGCATCTACACCTTATGCATTTTTCATAAATGCCTTCCAGCACCCTCCAAGTAAAGGGTATAACGACGAACTCCCTTTGAAAAAATGATAGTTTTATAAATATTTGGTTGTTTTGCCACATACCCTCATACACATGTATATATGTTTACATATTCAAACATACATAATAGGTTTCATTTGCCTACTTGGTGGGACTTATTTTGTATTGCTTGTTTAAGATGTTTATCTACACAATTGTGATTTATTCTGCATTGTTTTAAAGTCATATTTCTCAAGTTTTTTTAATTTATTTAAGTTGAAGGTTGTCAATTTTTTATTTTTTTTGCTAAAAAAACATATATTGTTTTATTGGTAATACCTTGTCATTCACAATGATAGGCCAGTTACAAAAATTGAAAATAAAATTTAGAACACTTGACGAGATGGTTAAAAATGACATATTCAAGCTTCCCTATCTCATTTTTTGGTTTCTTCCATCTATCCCCCTGCTCCACGTTTCACTTTATCAAATTTTGTTAAAAAAATTATTTCATTCAAAATTGACCCTTCACACATTCTCCACTCTTTACTCCTCCACCAAAACCCTTTCAGCATTCATATTATACCATTACCATATGATTGCTAATTATAAGAGAAACAAGTATACTTATCACAAAATCAAGTCCCAAAAATGAGTAAATGTTTGTAATATACTCCTTTCTTCTCCCACCACTAACATTCCTCTCTTTACCTTGCCACCTAGAAACTTAGTCTCCACATCTACTGTAGCGTTGTCCATTAGTCTACGATTTTGTCTTAACATACATACAAATACCCATTCCCCTTCTTTGAAAAGCGCACACCAGAAAATTTCATCTGAACCATGCGCGATATGCAATGAATAAAGCACGGAAAGACATTGGGGATTGCCACACACTTTGTGTTTAAAAACCCAGAGGGAAGTCTTAATTATAAGCGGAGAATGTGTGTTCGAAACGCCGTTCTTTATTCGATATAAACAAGCGAACTTACATCGTTAATACAATTTGTGAGAAAATACCGAGAGTTTTCACTTTTGAATTTGTTTTTTTGGTTTTATATTTTACTGCGCCACGTGAAATTTCAATATTTGGTTTTATTTCGTTTCTTTTTTCTGTTTGTTTTGCATGTGCGTGTTTTTAATATCCCTGGGCTTTGCATTGAATAACTGACCTTAAGTTAGGTATGCTTTGGAGGAATAGGACCTAGGTAGGCACCTGGGCCCGACTAGACCGCCCCTGCCCAAGGATCTCTATTCTATTCCAGTCGCCACATGACTGGGAGAGTGACAGTTCTATATAGTATAGTGGGGGAGAGGGGGTGGCGCTGCCAGAACTCTATAGAATGTGTCTTTCATTTGTTCAACACATTTCTTAATGTCTGTAGAGAATACCATCGGATGAAGGTGTCTTTGCTCTCCAAATTGGTGCGTCATGCAATGAGATTCAATCTTCAAATCCTTGTTAAAGTATTTATGCCAATAGGTGTTCTTCTACCGGTTGAAGGGCTGGATGATAAATGATGTTAGTGAAAATTAATAATTTTAGTTTTGTTGATTCGTACAATGTATTGTGATATTTTTGGTGAAGGATGACATGTTTGTATTCAAACTTTTATCATCAAAAGCTCTCATCATTTCACAAATATGTCGCTGAGGCAATCCAATGGGAGGATTCAGATATGTACTTATCGTCACTTCACAAATGATACTAAATTTTTTATAAAGTACCTGCACTATGTCGAGGAGTGACATCAGGAATTTAGTGCACTTGCTTTTGTCAACCATTCCAATCTCTTGCACGATGTCTCTACTGAAGGTTCTCAATATCTTTTGGTCTACAAATGCATGGACAATGGATCTTTGAACAACTGCAAATTTACTCAAACAAAAAATGCCTTGAGTGGAAGAAAAGGTATTACATTTCCCTTCAAACTGCTCGTGGGCTTGTGTAATTACACAAGGAATCTTCTTCTTGAATTAGTCATTTGGACATGAAGCCTCAAAATGTATTTCTCGATTGCAATTTCAAACCTAGGTTTTGGAACTTCTAGCTGGCCAAAATATTGAATAATGACGAGAGTGATGTGGTGATAATACACATGAGAGGCATACATGGTTACATTGCCCATAATGTGTTTTGGAGTATGCAATCACTACAAAAAGTGATGTTTACAATTGTGGAATGGTGTTTCTAGAGATGGTGAGCGGTCACAGAGTAGTCAACTAATTACATGACTCTAAAAACTAGTACTTTCCTTTCTTCACTCATGGGGATCACCTTGGTAATTAAGGTGGTATATAGCACATGCGATCATACAAAGGAACTGTTTATTTTCAATTCTCTATATTGAAATATATAGGGGTTGTGATGTAAAAGGGTGCCTAGATAATGAGATTGTGTATTGGTTAATCATAAATATAATAATATTTATAATCACCTGATCACACATGGTTTTGACATTTTTACCATGTGACACCCCATGTTGTCACTTTGGAAATAGTGAAAGAGGGGAAACAATCAAAATTGTGTGATAGTTGATCTCTTTAAAAATACAAAGGTGGTAGGTTTGGACGTGGGTAACAAATTTTTTACCATACCCAAATACCTCATCAGAACGTTGGGTCAGTGGCTTTTCAAAATTAATATGGTTTCCATCATGCCTTGTATTTGATGGTGATAGGGATTTTTATCTATATTTTTTGTTGGGTTTGGAGGCTAAGAAATGCAATAATTATGTGAGGAGTGAGATTGCTTAGGATTTTAGGCATGAACAAGGTCTCTAACATTTTATATATTTATTTTTTAAGCTTGCTTTAATTTTGATAAGTTTCAACCACTTTGGGGTTTTGTGTATGTAGAAAGAGATTCATCCAAAAAGTAGGGGAAAGACTAGTGGATAACTACATTTTTTTAATTCAAAACTACTATAAATTAGCATATCTATTTGGATATGGCAAGGGATCCTATGATCATTTTTAATATCCATTAATGCATGTGTGTGCTAAGTATATGGGTTCTAACTATGAGAGTCACATCATTTTTATTTTTTATTTTTTATTTAGTATGATTTAATATACTAGCAATCACCCTTCTTTATTGTTTCCTTAATTTTCCTATCTAACTTATTAGATGACACAAGTTGAGGACTCTTCGAATATAAATTCACCATTAAATCTTCTACCCATTGTTTTAGGTTATAATGCATGAGTTTATTACCCAACACTTCAAATTGTCATCCACCATTTATTCATCTTATCAACGTCTTTCTTATAAATTGTTGTGTTGTTATTTGGAATATAATTATGAGTCAATGTAATAAATTAATGCCAAGTTTTAATAATAGGATCAGATCATAAGAAACAAGATGTGTCTTCTATAAATTATGGGGTGCGAAGTGGAACCGCCACCATGGTCAACATAAGGTTGATAATGCAAATCTTACGATTATCCTAAGAAGTTTGAAGAAAATAGATTCATTGCCTATGAGGTCAATGAGAATGTTTACATTAGGGGAAACGAATTGAGGGTTTACCTCTTCGGCATGGGCCATCAAGTTTTTATTAGAGTAGGCTCTCAATATCTGCCATGTTTCACCTTTGGGTGGTCAAACTACTACAATATATTAATTCCTATCGCTTCCCTCTTAGCAACATGTCACGGGTCTTTCTGAGGTCCTCATGTTGTCTTGTGAGGTTGCATCTTCACTTCAATTGTTCTACTCATATCAATGTAACTTTAAGACTAGTTAGTGTTATCCTCTATTTCTATTTTTGTTAGTACTCAAATTTTAATGACTGAAAGTTCTTTCTCAAATACCATATATCACATTACTCTTCCAATATCCACCATCACCATGTAAAACCATCACAACTCCAATCTATCTGAGAGGTTCGATAGCATAAACCTTCACTCTAATACCAATTATAATGCCCACAATTTACACACACAAATACAACACTAAAAATACTGGAATATTTTTTTTTAACTCACATTGTAGTTTCACATGACACTACAGGGGATCACTTATAACAACGCACAATACATGATCTTCTTGGACAAACACTGACCTACATAGGCAACATGAAAACACATGATGCACATCAAGGCCACTTTTTTTTTTGTCAAATGACAAGACACAACATAACAACTCACTACATAATGATTCAACTACAAAATAAACTTGTAGAATATGTTCCTTCCCACATTTATTACAAACATGTTTTCAATCTTAATTTAAGTTCTAGAAAGGCTCATGATATGTGAATCGTACATTCCTTTTTTTCCTTTTGCTCGATTTGTACTATATATTGTTTAACATTTAACTTACAGTGTATCTCATTCAATAAGAATCATTGGCATTATTTTAGGTACTTGTTTAATTCATTCATTCGTTAATAGGGCATATATTTGCACACAAGACTACTTACCTACATGCAAGGCCACTAGGTGATATCTCTATGATGCATTCCTAAGGGCATGCATCTTGCATCTTATATCATACCTTTGTTATGTAACATAACAAGTGTGAGTCGAAAGGAGGGAAGGTTCCCATATTTTCTTAAAGGATCTTTAGGGTCAAGTTTCTTTCATTCATTTACAAATTGGTAATTAATTTAGTACACAATAAATATTATATACAGAGTAGGTTATTTATTCATAGCAAGAGTAACTAATCACACTACAAGGAAAATCATGTTTTACCATACCTGTGCATCTCCCAATTACCCTTCCCAAGGACAAGCGTCAATTATAATTTTTTTACTATAGCTATGCTCCAACAATTAGTTAAGGATTTGACGACTCATATCATGGCAACATAATTCCTTATTTTTGTTTTCTAGATTAGGTTTCCTAAGTATCATTTTACATCCAACCTAAGAGGCTTTTCCCTAATTAGGTTCATATGCTTTTTGTAATGAATTGAGTAGCCTATTTGTTAACAGGGGCATTTGTATCGACATGAGACTGCTAGTCCCTATCTTAGGGGAATCATCTCTAAAAACATGATCACATAATTTTACATCAAACATCCATTATATAATAGGACAAGTAGGAGATAAAAATGGGTTAGTCCATTATTAAAAGGGTTAAAGTCCACATTATAGTTTTCCTAACGTGGGTCTTGTTTCTTGCCACAAGATGGTTTAAATACGATAAGAGGATGACCTAAATTTTTCCTTTCGTTAAGAACATCATCATACGATTACATTTTCACCAACTAATCGTAACTTAATAAGTTGTTAACTTTCACAATTAACCCTTAGTATTGCACTATTAATCCCAATGATAAAAGAGATTGAGTACGAAGTTCAATTATAATCCCAAATCTTAAGGGTGACTATCAAGGTTAGTTTGTGGTCTTCACCACTCAACATGCATGTCAGTCGAAGAGGATTTTAGAATAAGATTAATTTTGGTTCCCAAGGAGTACTACCTTAGGAGTGTAACACACCAAAATTACCAACACAAGGACAACACAGTGAAATACAGGATAACTTTTTTTTTAGTTGCTTTGACACAACACGACACAACATGTCGTCACAAGGTTACAACCAACACCAAGAACCACTTGTTACGGGGGAGACCACAAGGTCAACACGAGAACATTCACACCTATCAAGGACAATGTACTCTTCTTTTGACAAGACAACATGGAAGTCCAATCCACATGGCACACTCACAGCTAGGGCATCCCAAGAGGAATTTCTTGTTAAATTTTCTTGTTTACTAAAGTGTCTCTTAATTCTTAACTTACGTTCTTATAAAATTTCATGTAACGATTCACACCATTCTTTTCACAAGGAAGAACTTCTTTCTTTTCAACTGTTTGACTAAAAAACTTAAGGCCAAGCTTTCTAAACTAGGATCATCAATTTGATGTCCAAATCTTTCTTATTCATTTGATTTTAGGACATTTTCCGTTTCTTACAAGGTTAATTAATCTTACTCAGGCCACTAACACATGTTCCACAACTCTATTGCATAAGTGAAGGCATAAGCTCCGATTGAGAGAAGAGTACCGCTTAGGGTTCATAACAATAGCCTTCTTGTTTAAGGATTAAATTTTGACCTTGCTTAAGAAATATCACCATGAATCAAGGCAAGGGTTAACAGAACAGGACAACAGAATTTAGCTTCAGGGTCACATTGTACTATCAGTCTTTTATTGAGGTTAAGAGTTTAGCAAGATTGGTTAAATGTTCCATCTAGACCTTACTTAATTAAGTTTGACAAAGGGGAACATTTCAAACGATAAAGAGAAATTTAAGGTTTTATTAATCACTTTCACTCCTATTTATTTAACCCTATCATTTTCTATAATCTAACCATTGATTTCACCATGATATCATTTAAGATTTCACCATAAAAGGATAATGTTTATTAGTTTAGCTCAAAAAAAAAACAAGAAATCATATTTTGTTACAAAAGATAGATTCCTCTTGATTGTTCCAGGTATCAATGCTATCGAGTAGATCACATCTACATTAATATATTCATCTATATAAATTTTAGTTTTACTTTTATAAGGACTATCCAGCTCACTTTATAGTGCTTACAAACTCATTGCTACTAAGACTTAGGAGAATTTACAACTCAACATTTTAACTCAAGAGCAAAGTTTAACAGAACTCGTTTGCGGAAACAAAACAAGGTTATATCAATTCATTCCAACATGATGCAAAAATCAAAGGGACATACTATCTCTATTGAGCCATGACTAGGGAGCAAGAGAGTAATAACATGGGACACGCCCCGCTACTATACTAAGGGTTAAAGTTCACTAGAATATCCCATAACCAAGCGGTAATCAAATTTCATCTTTTACATGATAACCAAACAAACCAAAGTTTCAACAGTTACAACAACAATACTCTACAATACATTTACTAGGCATTGACCCTTCTTCTAAAATGTCCAAAGACATTTTTCAAATTTTATAACATAATACACATTCGTACAAAGGAACATCATAACCAAGATTGATGCAATAATCTACAAGTCTTTCCATCATCTAACCATGTAAGCCATCTGCAACAATTAATAATCTGAGTCAGTTCACGAGAACTGAGCAAGATAAGACTACACAAAACCACCATAACTATTATCTAACAATATCATGAAAAGGAAGCACTTTATTACAAGATTTGGGTCAACCTCTAAACACTACGAGCACATTAAGTTATGATAAGGTCTATAACATGTCAATCAAAGAAGGAGAAGACCTTTTACTTCAGTTAGGAACAAATGCAACGAAAGTAACAATCATATGAGGATGGCCCTTGGCCCTATAAGGAGAAAACAACCAATCTAGCAAAAACAGTATCCCCATCAAGTAAGTAATTAAACAATAATTACAAGATTGAGAATTGATCTATATACCAGTCATCTAGAAATTTATCAAAGTAACCAAACGCATAGGCTAAAATAATATTTTTCCAAGAGAACAAGAGTTGATCGGCCCAAGAAAGGAGAAACACGGGTTTCAGAAATTAACACAAAAAACCATGTATAACTGAGTTTCAAACTGGAAATCAAATAAAGTAAACACACAACATAAGTTTCGAGGCGAAGGCATAGTATACTAGTTTTGACCATTAACTACAAATAGATTTACCAATCATCCAGGAAGGGTCAAAGTCTTACAAGCGAGTAGCAAGCATGCGAGAGAAGAAGGGGGGTTCTGTCACACAAGGGTATACAATAATGTCATCAACAAATTTTATAGCACTAAGGATTTGCAAACCTCCACTACAATACTAATGTTTGGTTAATGTTAAATAAATTACCCATATCCCAAAACAACCAAATTTTACGGCAACCCTTGGTAACGCCGTCAACCGTCGCACAAATAGATACAAACTTAATTTCTAAGTGACTTTATCAAAACAAAACCTTCTGCTATGAATTCATAAGATTATCACACGAAAGCTGAGTTTTCCCGAAGGTCAATCACATTTAAGGAAATCTCCATCACAAACTATTACAGTAATTACATGCATAAAAACTGACCAATATTAATTAATAGCGTTAAAATTACAAGGGAGAAAATAATGCCAGTTAGGAAAAAAACAGAAGAGCGCCATCAGAAATAAATTCACAGAGGGCGATTGGACCAAAACTAATCTAGTGTCAATGAGGTATTGGATTCACACAATGAAACCTCGAGCTTAGTTGATTCAAAAAGCTAGTTATGATTCAAGTTGAAAGGGATGGTCAAGGTACTCCTTGAGAATGGCCTTGCAAGCCTAGAAATGCGATGAAAGGTAAGATAAGAGTCTAAACACGTGATCAAGAAAACACATCGCACACAAATGTTTTCATTCTAAAAGTTTACTAGCGAAACTCAAGCTGGCTAGCCACAAGCATTGATCACACATTCTCACAATCTTTCCTTCTCGATGCCAAAAAGGTTATCAAAGGGACTTGCGAAGGAGCTAACAAAGCATCAAAAGACAACTTGGGTGCTAGGGAGGAGCTTCACAGTTATCGTAACTTACTTCCATGATATCGAAAATACTAGTTAATCGACATAACAACTTGCAACTCAATCACAGAGAAGAATTAATACATAAACAAACAGATGAAGTTCTATCATTCGAGTAAGGGAACATAACATTCAGAGGAGAGGGCACACGCATCCTTTTGACCCACATACTATCAACAATAAAAGCTAAAACGAGGAGAAACAAGCGGAAAGGGAAATCTCTCATCACGACATCCAACTGACAAAACAATGTAAGGAAAAGTGATTCGATTTCGCAATAATTGAAAATATAATAGCAGTAGAAAGGTGTAGAAATATCTTTCCTGTTTCTCTAGCTTCAACAAGTCGTACATACTCCACACGGGCCAGCATAAAAAAAATAGCATGAGACAAGGATGTGAGTACTGCTGCTGGCGATGTCAATGGGGCAAATGTGATAACTGGATAGACTGATGGGGCAGAAAAATTAACAGTTGAGTCCTTTCGCAAAACCACCTCACACTGCTTCGTAGTGTCAGCTAGAATCCCATAAGATTCCCCATTTGAAAAAATAGCCAACACCCATGGGTGGGACTGATATAGAGATGTCGTACTATCACCATAACCCCAAGCATCAGTGTTCCACGTAAAGACACGCTTGCCTGTAATACGGGGAAGTGTCAAGTTCCCCCTCATGCTTCACGAGCGACAAAGACATTCCAAATGTCACAGCTGCACACATAATAAATAGAAATACAGATAACCATAACGTCTCTCTGTTCATGTACCCTTCCAATCTGCTTCGTTTTGAAGGTGCACCTAAACTATTTAGCATTGCTTTGGTCTCTTGACCTGCATAAACAACCACCCCAACTACCTATGAAGTATTTTTTTTTTTTTTGCTGGCAACCTCGAAGCACATTGTTTGATGGCCCAAGTGGAATTCTTCTGCCATCAATTTCCATGTTTGCAATGAAACCATAAATGTTTTTGTTTGGTTGTTCACAACGAATAAGGCCTGAAGGAGGTTCCCTTTTAGGCCTCTTAGCCGTAGTTTCTGGTCTAGCATATCTTGTTTTCAGATTTGATTCTCCATCAAGGTTAATTGTCTATACATATGCAATTCCACTTGGATAACTGGTTTCCAACAAAACAATATCACACGGGATAGTTTCATTTGCAGGTATCTTTAGTACTTCACCTACCATTACATTCTTACATTTCTTTGAGCTAAATAGGACACCCTGCAGCACTTGTACCTCCCTATTATTCTCTTTCTTATCAGAATGATGTCGACGCCAATCCTCATACCCATCTTTATAGCTGTCACACACAAAATGAATAGGAAAGGGAAAAGTGATATAGTTCTCCCAAAGACTGCCAGCTGAGGCAGCTGATTCAAGGCAGCAATCACCAGGAAATAAATGTAAGCAAGTCGATGAAACTGAACAAACAAATTCTTAGGCAAAAAGTAATGATGGTGTATTTGCTTGTCCGAATCTCGTTTCCAGCAAATTCATATTTGTCATTTGTCGATTTGGGGTCATTGGTATATATGAGTCTATCATTTTGATTTTCATCATCTGTTGCAGGACGTTCCGCCTCTAAAACTCTCGAACCATCCCGCTTTGATGAATTTGTTGGCTATCCGGCATTCTGTATTCTCTGAGCTGAAGGATTGTCTGGTGAGACCCCCAGTGCCCTCAGGAACAAACCCAACGAAGGCATTGTGAGACAGGTCAAGGGATATCAGATTTGTCAAAGACCATATCTTTGGAGGCAGAGAGCCAGACAAATAATTGCAAGACAAGTTCAAAGCCGTTAAACTGATCCATGAACTTACGGTGTCGGGAACAGTACCTTGCAGTGTATTGTAAGCCAGGGAAAATGACTCTGAGAGTGGTGGAGCGTTGTTGAAAGAAACGGGTAGGAATTGCGCGAGAAAGGGCATTGTGGTTCAAATTCAGAATCTTCAGGCTTTATAGTACCAGGCTGTGTAAGCTAGCATCGGATCAGGGCCTCCACCCTCTACCAGGGGTTGACTCGCACCTGACAGCTCCCATATGAGTGCCTGTGCATCAACTCCAAAAGTGCAAAACTGGCAAGGGCTGTGAGAAGCCCACGTAAGGGCATTCGCATTAGCTCGATGCCTTTGAAGCTCTGCAAAGGGCACAGTTGGATACCTGATATCCAAGACAACCTCCTTATCGTGCACAATCAGCTGTGTATCCACCACTGCATCTGCAAATGTTGCAGGATCCAAAGGAGCTGCAATATTCCGTTTCTCGGTCTTAATCCGCGCACCTCCAAGAGTGGGCTTCTCCTTCGAGCTCAAAAACTACGACTGGGAAGGATCAAAAATCTTAAACAATCGGAAGCCAAGAGGAGTGGCGAGAGGCCTTTATGCCTGCCAACTTAGTGACTCATTGAGGAAGCTCGTATAATAGCAAGCAAATCTTGCTTCATGGATATACTGAAAGGAGACAGATCCACGCCAATGAGATTCTCTTCCATGAGTTACATCGTAGAATAGTAAGGTCTCAGTAGAGAATCTTGTAAATAAATTTCATCAGGTTTGCTGGTAACACTCTCACTGTCACATAGTCAATTTAGACAGAAAAATCTTGAAGGAGAATCCCGAATTTGAGGATGCGTTCAATACTGAACAGACAACAACAGAGTTGGACAGCCTACTACACTAGCTTGTAGCTTCATCTAACCATCATGTCAGACCCATGCGCATTGAATAGAGGATCAGAAGGAGATCATGGCAAAGAAAAATGGGACTCCTCCCACTGTCACACGCCACCCAGGAGATTATAGAACATTTAAGAAGTGACATGATATGTCACCCATCCACCAGCTCATAAAAGTACATTGCAACGAGGCACTACAAGGAGAGCACATTCTCCTTACTACATACATGATTACAAATCCTAGAAGGGAACCACATACTCTAGATAATGTTTGACCACGTTGTTCCTATTCGTCAGGTTCATGACGATGTCGCTAAACATATAGGCTATGTTGACAACTCAAACTTGGGCTTTTATTTACCTAAACTAGGAGGTGCCATCGAATGCAAAGTTCACTTGAAGGTATTAGTTTTCTATGTTAAAGGATTAACACATGAAGGTTAGTTATGCACGAATTTTGAGCTAGGGTTGACTGTTTCATTTAGATTTATTTATTGCATTTTCAAGGTAAGTAAAACACAACATGCCAATTAATTAATCATCTATTGCACATTGGAAATGCAATACAAGTTATTAAATTCAAATTCATTTAACATATATATATTCCTCCTTTTTACCATACATAAATCTGAATCGAAATGGTACCTATGATTAAATGCACATTCCCTAGGGCATCCTTAAAACTAGCATCTCATACATATTACCAAATTTCAAACATGCAATTTTCTGTTGCATGGCAATACATTATACATATATACATTCTACAATGACCTACATAAATTACAATAATAAACAATGAATTACACTATACATTTTTACCATCTTTCTTGCATCCTACAAACCATGTGAGCATGAAATCAATGATAAATCATTGGCATGAGATCTCCATAGATCTAGCATATTTAATGTTTTCTAGTTTCCATTTACATAATAATAGTAATTTACATTCGAAAGAAGATGGCTAGAGACATGTATTGATTTCAATTCATTTCACTTCATTTCTTAACTAACGAGAGAGAAAGAGATAGCGAGAGAGAGAAACACTATTTTGCCAAAATTTCAATTTCACACAACATGTCACATGATAGAGTTTCAAACAATTAGTTACAAGTGTCAGCAAATTTTCATGGGGGTTTGGTAATCTGACGGGTGTCCTACAACTTTTTTTTTTGTACATTTTCCTGCTAGTTGCAAAAACGTAAATTTAGGCTCGGAGGAAAAGAAACCACTTTCAAACATTTTCTTCCAATGAGAAAACACACCACGGGTAAATTTCTACGTGTCCTCTTATACACAAAGAATTCACAGGATCTGATGGAATTCAAAACTAACAAATGGTCTTCAAACAACGCTGGATTTTTTGGAGCCACTAATCGTAATCGGTCCAATTTGACTTAGTCAAACTACGACCAGAGGCCTACAAAATGCCTTCGCCAAACTATCAAGAAGAGTCTTTTTCCCCCAACTGAAGGTTCCAGGTAATCTTCTAGTAAATATACTAGAGGTTTGCAAATGCGAACAAGTACTTCATTGTTCAGGACCCACACGGTGAGCCGATACGAAACCCAACATTTCAATTTTTAACTTCCTAAAAGTGCATGTGGCGTAACAGGCCTCCTAAAGGAGCGACGAAGAGAGTACAAATGGTCGATTGGGTTCAATCTAAAGCTTGATGTGACTTTCCTCATAACAAGGAGCACATACGATACTTGACACCTCTTTTCTGGGGTTCTGAAGGTGGTTTTGTGAGTCTCCAAATATCGTGATTTATAGGTTTTAACAAGGGAACCGTCAACATATTTTCATAGAACTCAACCTTAACCTATCAATGAAAGAATACTATAGCAATCTAGTTTGGTTAGGAAATTCCCTAGACCATCTCAAAGTGAGGGTTTAAGTTCGTGTTTGTTTACCAAGGAATATTGAATTTTTTAAGTTATGATATAATGTTTTATGGTTTTAAAAACAATTTTATTTAAAACAGTCAAATGTACAATAATCCTATGGTTTAAAATTTTATTTTGTTAAAAATGAAAAACTAAAGAAAAATAACTATGAAAGATAAGGAGAGTTGAAACATTCCTAGAGGAACGAAGCTGGTCGAAATTGTGGGACTCAATTCTACACCTTAATTACACATTTTGTGAAACAGTTAGCACGCATCCACAATTCCACCATTGCATTTGATTGAAATCTTTTAACCCATTACACCAACATGATTTGAGTATTCAAACCTTCTGATGCATTCCTAAAGGGACTTAGTTTACTTGAAGAGTCTTCCAAAGGAATGTCAACTCTGTTGGCAGGCCTGCGTACAAGAACTACATCAACTATCATGGGCTCAAACAAGCTTAACCTCCATGGATTTATCTTCTCGAAAACAATAGGGTATTCTCCTATAGCTAAATTAAACCATTGGTCCCTGACTTTGAGACCCGACGAAGAAGAAGACGAGAAGGAAAATGCCCCAGTAGAACATACAGACAGAATCCTTGACCCCACTATAATGTGCAAGATCTTAGCAAAAAATAAACTAGGATCTGCTCAAGTTTAACCTGTTCAGCTTGGGAAATGCCAGATAATGTCATTGTCCACTTGGCATCAACCACAAATTATTCACAAGTTTAGCATAGATAGTTGAATCAACTAGCAACCACAATCTGGAAATTAATTTGTATCATGTTACACTTTACAAGACAACAACGTACATCAACATTTACCCAAACTCGTCACATGCCAGTTTTAGCCACTCACTTCACATACCAACTATAATCGGTTCACAGGGAAGTGCATTGGAATCATTTTCCACAGAGTATCTATTGGCTTTTTCAGGCCACTCTTCCACTGCTTGCAGGTGATTAAATGGCATTTGCTACACACAACTTTTCATTAGAAAAAGACTAATTTAAAAGTATGTCAAGTGCAGAATCTTGATAGATGCCCATAAACTATTTGACCAAGATAAAGAACGAGACAACTTCTTGTGGAATACCATTGTTGCAGCATACAAAAGACATGGGTATCCTCACGAGGAAGACACACTGTTTCACCATATGCAACAAATAGGTCTCCAACGTGATCAGTTCACCTTTTTTAATGCATATCTACCAGCGCACCTGCAACTAAAAAATCTGACCAAATTACTTTATCTATTATGCTTTGATGGACGTCCATACTTTGCTCCAGATCTCACGTTTGACACAGGCTGGGAGTAAATCACAGGCAAGGGCCGTGGAGGCTTGATTTACACCTGACATTAGCAATTGCTTGAAAGTTTCTAATCCTTCTCAACAAACCCATGTTGTGCATACCCTGCAACTGTTGCAGTCCACGAGGCCACATTTCTTTTAGGCATTTAGTTGAACAGTTCACATGCCCAGTTCATGTTTCCACACTTGCATACATATCTGCTGGAGCACTTGCAACTACAATGTCTAATAAAATATGCTTTTGATTATGCTTTGGTGGATGTACTTACGGCCCTGTCTCGAAGCTCACATTTTGGCACGGCTTGGAAGGACGCAGCAGGCAGGGGAACCTTCAAAGAATTAATCAATAAAATTAATAAAGCAAAAGCTGCAGGTAGCATTTCGCTCCCCTCATCAAAACCCAAAGAATCGCTTCAGACTGATACAAATCCAGATCAAACAAGTTGTAAATAGAAAAATGGGGAGATATTATGGCTACGGAATCCTCTACGCACAGGTCGGATTTAACCCACAATGGACTGCTTTCGCTGCAAGTCTGCAACTATCCATAATACTGCGTATTAAATGCCTCTGGAACTCGCAATGAAGTGTTTGTATTTTTGTGCAAGGAAAACGATGGGTTGGTAGGCTGGGAGGACGAGTCACCCTCCATTTGCTAATGCTTATTCTACCTGCCACCGACCTGCCCACGCCTTCACGTAACCATCACTTCCCACTTTTTATATTTAATTTGTTTTATTTAGTTGGCACTATAGATATAAAGTCTTGAATTCTTTTAAGATTTAAAATAATTTGAATATTTATAAAAAAATGTCATTATCAAAAAATAGCTTTAAACTTTTTGAGATTAAATTTATGAAATGTAAAACCTTTATTTCATAATTTAAGTATGTGACATGATCTAGATTGATATTATTAAAATTGGGCTTTAAATGTTAACGCTAATTTCCTAAAATTTTGAATTTTGAATTGGGTATTGTTTGCTAACATAGTTTTATAAATCAAGGGTTGCACTTTTTTGTGCTTAACAAAGTGCTTTCCATATGCACATGGTTCACAAATATGGCCATTATTAAAAGAAGTCTCTATATAATTTTTTGATGTTAAATTTATTAAACATGGAGCCTAGAACATAGATTATAAGTAGATGATTATGTATTATCATTAGGGTTTTTATTAAAAATATGTGTTTGAAAATTAATGATGTGGAATTCCTAAATGTGGAACCTTGAATTAAAATTTTGGGTATGTAAAATCATGATGATGAGTAACTCTTCTAATTTCAACTTGAAATTTCAAATATTACATCTTTATCATAATTTCCATCTTGGCTAATTTTGACATTAGACTATGATAATTCCATGATAAATCAAGACGTTGCAAGTGTGTCACCTGCTTACAAGAAATAGACAACATCCCTAAGTTATGGCACTACATGAAGTATTTATGTCGTAGATTTACTAATTCCTCACATGTGATAGGTAATGAAAAAAGGCTTTTACAGGGCCATGGCTCTAGTGTTTGAACTATCAAAGATCACAAAACTCTTTTTGAAAAATATTTATTCCATTGCAAGAGGAAGTTATCATTTATATATGCTTGAACCATCTAATTGACATCTGAACTATTTGGCTTTTAAAGTCTCTTGTAATGGTAAGCTCTCTTAATTGTATTGGAGGTTGGAGATACATAAATTTTTAGTTCGGTTTACTTACTTAGAAAATAGGCAACAATAAAACTTCTAAGATTGTAAGTATCTTTTTAAACTACTAGTAAAGAAGAAACATCTACATTGGCCCATAATATTTTTTGTTGTTAACAATCTCGAGCTCTAGGAGTTTTACTTTTGAAGTGATATTCCTAAAGGAAGTTTGCTATTTTTAAAAGCAAGATGAGGAAGCGAAACATGTTATTCTACTAGTGATGCAAACTCTTTGGAAAATTCATATTATCTACTAGTTAGAATTTCTTATATAAGGGAATAAGGTAGAGGGTGTCGCCTTAACCTTTTGTTATAGTTTCCCATATGCTTTATCATCTCTACCCATGATACAGGATATTGCATAAAAACTTTAATATTTATCACTCACATTGACATTGTTTCCAAAATTGACTCCCAACAACAAGAAAAACATTAAATTGGGAAGAAGAAAGCATACAAAGAGTGAAATGAAGTTTACTTCCGTGATTAGGGACAACTCATGAAATAAAACATTGAGTAGAGCTTACCTTAGTGTTTTTTAATGATTTTATTCTGACATCTGAGGTTTTGTGTTTTATCCCATCTATATTTTTTGAAGAACCCAATGACATAAAACATATGAAGGAGCACAATTAAAGGGTAATTCCAACACATTATTCTTTAGGCAAAAAAACTCACACCTCAATCTAAAACACCACAAGATAAATCCAAATTGAATCCGTGACCTAGTACTCACCAACAGAACATTGAAATGTTGAAATGTGTTTCTTAATTTTAGTTGTGTGCTCTTATACCATAAATGACCCAATAAATGAGTATAATCAATATCCCTTCCTGAATTCCTCATATGGTAATAAGAAATTATTCATGAGCATTTCCCAACTATGTAAAGCACTTAACTCACATCCATATCATACAATGAAAGTGAAGTCGATCCTTTCTACAAAGAAAAAATGAGCTACATCCATGAACACATCTTGTTCATCTTTGCTCACGCCATCATAATTGAATTTCTTTCTTTATTTAATGACTTACAGGACTAAGAATCCTAATTATTCTCACATGTTCTATAAACCTATCCTCGAAACACCTTGAGTGACAAAGGAATCCATTATAAACATTGAAAAACTATTAAACTAGATCTATAAATCCTTGCAGTGGATGGAATTTATTTTCTTAGTTTGAATTTTGTAGCAAAATAAAATAATACACTTTACTGAAATCCCATATCTGCATAGGGAAAAAGGAAACAAAAGAACTACATAGAAAATCCCCTTAACAATACATTTAACCAACCATACGAGTGAGTATACGAGAAATACCAATACTATAAAAAGGGTTCCTTCAATTAAACATTGATCTATTTTTTGAGTTCTTCATTTTTTAAATAATAGGGTTTCATGGTTATCTACAAGACACCTCAACCATGCTTTGAGATCCTTCATCTTATGTGTCAATTACACATTAGTAAAAAATATTAGATTACAAGACATGTTGCATGGATAAGGTTTGATGTAAAAAACAACGTAAATCAATGAATGGCTACATCATGACAATGTAGTATTGTTAAAGAAAAAAGAATGAAACATATTTTTCCAAATATGTATGATAAAAATTTGTCAAAATATTTTTGAAATTGCAATGCTTCATAATTTCATTCCAAAAAGAGTTCATTCCTAGGATAGTTTTCTTGTGAAGAGAGGTAGTAAATCATGTTGAACTCGATTTTAAATTGGTGTAGTTGATTTACATGACTAGAAGGAATGCATAGTAGTTTAATTTGTAGGGACAAATTAAACTTCCAAAGGAACTCAAGTCAGTTAGTAGCATGTATCATGTAGTGAATCACTCTTGAAATCAAGGAGTTGAGAACTAAATCAAAATTTCGATTTGTAAACATAAATTCATAGTTAGACCCAACTATGCTAAGTAATATTACATATCCACTTTAGGTTCAACCTTTTTTGAATAGGGAAAACAAGAAACATATTAACATAACTAAATCTAACTTTCGATTTGAAAAAATAAATTCATAGTTGGACCTAACTATGCTCAGTAAAATTACATCTCCACTTTAGGTTAAACCTTTTTTGAATAGAGAAAACAAGAAACATATTAAGATTTGAGGTTTTAAGGGTAAGTGCAGCATGTTGGGGGACCAAAAAGTGGACATGAAAATGCAAAACTCATGTACCGCAATAGCGGTCCTTTGAGATAAAAATAGTAGACCCTCGACCTCCCATTTTTCCTTATGAACTGTGATATCTCCCCCACTATTGGCACTCATGCTTTTAATACCCCGTGGAAATTGCTCTTCAAACTTCTGGATAGTTAAATTTTAAACAATGCCACCAAAACGACAAGGTAAGCCCTCAATTTTGATCAAATTTCTCGCAGTTTAGGTTTTGTTTTTCATGGGTTTTTCAATTTTTTGTTTATGTATAAAATTTCTTTGTTTTGTTAGTTTCTTGGAAAGATGGTAATCCTCCAAACCATCGAAATATTCCTCCAAACCCTCCAAACATTCCTCAAAACAATCCTTTGAATGTTCATCTGCCTCATGTGGCTTCTTTTGTCCGCACAAAACTAGTAGGAACACAAGGTGATATCGTTGGAAGAATCTGATAAAATTAAATTTCCATTGAGAACCTTATTCAGACAATAAGACAAAATCATACCACAAATCCATCCCACATGACTTTAGCCAACATACTCTAAACATTGATTGGTGAAGTTGACTCTGTAACCAACCAAATAGATAGATGGAATACCTTTCGAGATGATTGTAGGCATTGATATGCAGATAAATTATCCCATGCGGTCATAAAAGACAACAAAATTTGTAAAAGAACACATTTGTGCATTATTTACTGACCTAAGAACAATGCCCCCCGCAACTACTTGCAAACGGTTCCTAATCCATTGGTGCCACAATGATCGAATCAAGAACAATTTTTGGGACTGATGGTGGATGGTGTTTTATTATCCACCATACAACAACAACGAGGTTCCTCTCTATTTTTTGAAGAAATTATATTGCGAGCTTGTGTTTAATGAGGTCCCAAATTATTTTCACTTTTTTGAGTTTTATAGGTGAGGAGGTGGCTTTGCACAGAGTAGACTAGGTGCAGGTGTTGGTCAACCTAAGATCCCCCATGCCCCAAAACCCCCACTACCTTTAAAATTATCCCTCCTACAGTGAAGGAGGTTGTGGAGATTGACACACTACATCCATTTGAGGGAGCTCACTAATAGTCTATTTAACACCCACCAACTCAAACACATAAAACAACACAATAAAATACAGGATAATTTTTTTTTTTGACTTGCTTGAAGATAATACAACACTACACAATTTCTCAGGGGAATACAACCAACTAAAGACATGCTTTCCACAACACGGACCCACACTGGTTACAAATAAACATGAGGCACACACGTAGGACACAATGGTTCATCCAACATACGCAATTTTACAAACAAGGTCTTCCCACAAAAGTTTCTTTAGAATCATGTTTTAGCTATAAGTACTCTTAAATTCTTTGCTTTTCCTAAAGAAATCATGTTAGGAGAATTTGAAATTCATGTTTCCTTTGAAGAATTTTCCCCTACCTTGCTAATGTTAATATACAGTGTCAACCAATTATTGGGTGGTAAGAGGTTGCTTCATTTACTTGATTAACTTATTCATTGGTCAGGAGGCAGTTAGTTTCTCAAGGCTCCTAACTTCATCAATATGTTTTCAACGTTGTGCTTTTAAACATATATGTTTTAACTTTTTTAAGAGGTCATATTTTTATTTTTATTTTTACAGTACATGATTGTCTAAATCTTGGATTCATCATTAAGATCTTATTAGTTATTAATAAGGATTTCATTGGGGTCAAGAGTCTAACCAGAAATATTAAAGGTTTGACTCGGGCTTCACTTGAAGAGATAGACATAAGTATACTGTTTACATTTTCAACGGGTAAGATAGATCGAAGAGTTCCTTAATCAAGTTCCTTCTATTTATTATAATTTTACTATCTTCCAAGATTTAATCATTGATTTCACCTTAAGACCATTATAAGGATTCACTAGAATAAGAGATTGTTGATTAGTTTATGTGGGGTCACAAGGTATATTTGTTTCTCTTGTTTTTTTTTTTGCTAGATTCAAAACATAGTCCTCAACCAAACGACACAGACCAAAGGTAACTAAAGCGATGTAAGATGATTCAAGTTTAGATAATTAGAATTAGGTTTGAAAATTCAAGGATAAATCATATTCTGAAAAGTGAAAATTCAACGAAGGATATGCATGTCAAAACAAGTTCATTTAATCTTATTGACAATAATATTTTTCAAACTGAATTTCAAACGATAACAACAACCTACATGAGAACAATACAAAATTATAACGCAATGCCTTCTAAATAGTCTCCACAATTTCCATACCAATGTTTTAAACAAAAAGAAAAAAACATTCGTACAATAGCAGTTCCTAAGAAGGCTGGAATCCACTTTCTACACGTGTTTCTTTTTCTCTCTCTTTTTGTTTTTCTTTTCTACTCAGGAAATCCTCCTGCACATTTGTTAGCACATGTCAGTTCGCAAGAGCTGAGCACGATAAAAGCTATAACATTAAGACAATATGTTGTTATCTAATTGTTTTAAGGAAGAAAAGCACCATTGATTATGAAAAATAATCCAAGAGTCTAAACAAGAGCAATTAAAGAGTTGTCCAAAAGCATAAAATGTCAAAATAAAAAGGAAGGCACTAACTCTATTTAATTGTCATTTTCTCATAGGAGAAGTTGATAAACATCATAGTGAATTCCACCCATATCACAATAATGACCATCATTTTAACAAGATAACATTTCGAAACAAAAACAATTACAAGCAGAAAATTAGTTTCAAATGTGATCTGTCCCTATTTGTTTAAGTTAGTTCACCAAGCCAAGGATTCACTATGCCACTGGAAGATCCCGAACAATCAATCGACATGAGAATATCTAAACCAACATGACTTAATAATATTAAGATGATGTGCCTATAACAGTTAATTTTATGTCAGTACAAAATAAATAAATTGGAAAGAAAAGGGATGAAACACACAAATGACCCCATATGGGCCACATCGTATCCTAATAATCCTTCTATTAAACTTTCTTCTAATCAAGACAATGTCTTAAGAAAAAGGAAAAACTTGACAAGACCAAACATAACCATAATCAATCTTACAGGAGGTTTACTCAATCATTCACAAGAGCACAACACAGGTTACATAACTTCTAAAGGATTTTCCGTCAACACAGGTTGACATCAACCTTTCTGGTCAACACATAACCATTCTACTAAAATGACAGCAAGGATGTCGTATCACAACAAGCATCACAATAACCAGTCAACCAATGAGTTTCCAAATACACCAACCTCTAGGTCACATGAGAATGAAATTTAAACATTTTGAAGGAGCAAAACATAGAGTAATTTCTTACGCATAAAACCAACATCCCAAATTTAAGAGTTGAAAACTTCCTCAATAGTGATCAAGTAGATCTCGTATCCTCCAACATGTGTGAAACAAAATCAAGGTAAGAAAAAGAGTATTTCCTCTGACATTTTAAGCTATCCAAAAAAAATATGTGAGTAATGTCTAAAGGAGCCATTCCATAGGATCAACTACATTCCTCAAAACATACAACAGTCACCAAGGGAGAGAAGATGATTCCAAAGACAACAATCTCCAAATGGTGAACATGAATTGATATCAAATTATGAAGATCAAACATGACGCTTGAAGAATAAAATATTTCTTCGAGCAATTTAAAAAAAACAAAAGCAACTAACCTAGTTGAGAGTAATATCAACTTGGCTCAATTCAAAAATCATTCAAGCTAAGTGTTATCACCGAATCACAGCACCCTTGTGTTTATACAAGTGCATATACTTGAACTCACAGTGTGATTGGATAACATGGGTACTATCTCCAAGTTGTGGGACTTGGTACTTTAGATAGACCTCCAGAGAAAGCTGGTTCTTACTTCTAAACTACTTGCCACAATCTACTCTAATGCAGGGGAAACTAACTATTCTAATCTAAATTTCCAATTGACCAGGGAGAGAGAATGCATAAAATGAAAGCCTACACTAAAGCGGTGATACATCAGAAAAGGAGGGTGTGAGAGTAGTCTCCAAATGTGTGAAATACAGAAGCAAAGTGCACACTAGAAGAGGTGATGACAGTTCTCCATAATCTAGCAAAATGCATTCACAACAATATTCCAAGAATACATAATGATAATGAATCCCTGCAAGAACATAATAATAGACACAATATTCTTGTAAATAAGGTTAAAGGGGCAAGAAGAATGCAAGAAAACATAGCAGGGGAAGATACATCCACAAACTTGTATTTTATTGCTTCCTGGTATGCACAGTTCAATCTATTACAAGATAAGGACCTGGATCACCATGCAAGGAGTCCACAACAAGGGCCTGCAACACATTGGCTTCATAAATCAATTTTGATAGAGCTTTTCTACAAAACTACCTCCTGCCTTACAATGAACCCAACACTCCAATTTATAGAAAAATGAGAAGGAAAAGAGAAGGGAAAATGGAAATCCCGAAATCTGTCCTTCAACAACCTGTAAGAGGCATCAAATGGAGTAAAATGATTATATATTACTTGCAAAAGGCTCCCCATACTGTCCCAGGTGCTACAGCAGAGAAAGAATGATGACCATGCCTCTTAAATGCACTCCCAACCACCAAATGACACACTGTTATGAACTCGGCCACGTTTTATAAAAAATATTCATTGATCTCTCACCAAATCTAGAATTTCTTGATTTTTTTACATCAGGATTGGAGCCACGATTCCAACAATACCAATTTTGTGTGATTTCGTTGAGAAATGCAAAATTTATGGCCTTCTGAGTGCGGGTAGTTATTTTGGGTCTGGCAGGCGTTATCTGTCATTTGACGGGAATAAGCATTAACTGACTGGAGCCAAATATGTTTCTTTTATTTAAATATATCTACCCTCATTAAAAATAAGAAATCTAGTTTTTGTGGCGTAGAGGATGTCGTGCTTGTTCCAGAAAGTCCAATTTTGTGAAAATCAGAGCCCGGAGTCAAAAGTTATGGCTGTTTGAAGTTTCACGGGTCAAACATTGACGTTTGTTCTTTGCCTTCGGCCGCTTCGGTTTTTCACGTCCATCGCATCCCGTGTGTACCTTTGTCCCAACTATCCCAGATGAAAATCTCCTGCTTCGGCCGATTCGGTCTCCCTTGTTCCTGCTTGCGATGAAGACACGTGGCGAGATTCCATTCGCTCTCGGCTCCTTCGACTTTCTGTGTCCTCTGCGTAATTTTGGCCTGGATGTCCCAGTACAAAAGTCCTCTGTTTCGGTCGAACTGGCTGGTTTACGTCCTCCACGCACTTTTGTCCCAACTGTCCCGGACTGCCTGGGACAAATTTCTCCGAACCGCCCGAAATGGACTGACTTGCGCCAAACCGGCCGATCCGCGTCTTTCGCGTACCTTTGTCCCTACTGTGCAAAAACAACACTTAGTAGATTTTTTTTCACTTTTCGGCCGGTTTTCCTTTTCACGTCCCGCGCGTCCCGACGTCCTGGATGCCCCTTTACTCTGGAGACTACCTGGCGGCCTTTCGGCCGATTCGTGCCCAGATGTCCCTCGTGTCCCGACTGTTGCGAGGACTAGGACTTAGCTATTTTTCATGATTTTTTCTGGCCCAAGCTTGTTTTCTGCAACTTTTTCACATTTTTAAAACTTACTGGGTTTTCCTCTTGGACAGGAGAGTTAGAAAGGAGCCGAGGGAACCCCAGAAACATGATTTTTTGCCTTGAATCAATATAATTGCTTGGGACTAAAGAATTTGATGCATGTTATCAAAATTACCTTGAGGGGTGAATTTTGGATAACACTAAGCACACACTAAGCCAACCGAGAAGCGTTACTAGAACCTAAAACAACTAAAAGAAAAGGATAGATACAGGAATAACATCATTCACCTATACACAATGTACTCGCAGTACTCAATCACTAATTCGCAAATACCCAACATAAACCAGAATGACAGATCTCGAACCGAAAGAAGAATAAAAACAAAACATGAACTATAAAGTTGAGTCCAACAACAATGTTTGATAAAACATTCAAATCGTGAGACCATCACAAAGAACTAGGGAATTTTCATTACAGGACCCCCACCTCTTTTGTTTTATTAGTCTTAAGAACAAAGTTCACCCAACTAATACTTATTAAATCCCAGAAAACAATATAAAAGGCTTCAACCAGTGCAATCATTTCTAATGCTAGAAAAAAAAAATACTAAAGAGCAAGGGAAGTGGAAACCAAACAACATACCATCACACGAGACATTTATATGAAGAGAAGAGTTATTTAGTGAATCAGTTAAGTAACAGCATAAGAATCAATAGTATAGAGAATATCGTGCCTGAATAAGCTCCCGCCATCGAGCACAAGATGAATAGGGTCTACATCAGCATCTCAGGCCCACACTCCACTATCCTCCAGCTTGCTAGGTCATCCACACTCTTCTCACAGCCAAAATTTGGCACAGGCAGGTTACAGCCAGGGTATGGAGTCCCCAAAACATAGATCCGCAATACCCTGAAGGAAAGGTGGTCTCTAGGACAGCACTGATAGAAATATGTGCACAAATGGCCTGAGCTAAGACCCCTCTCCCACCATAAATGACCAAAAAAAAAAAAACAATGCCCAACCTGCTCAGCCCAGCTTTCAGTTGTAGCGCCCTCTATTGCATGTAAAATGCGGAAGAGTAAAATCAAAAAGGAAGATAAACTGTCTGATAAGGTGCCTCCAAGAGATGTGGTTTCTAGGAATCCACATACGCGGAATGAGCATAGAAGGATCTACAAAAAAGGACCCACATGTGTCCCAAATGGTTAGTTGTCTTTACCATCATTCACACAACCAGTGCTAGGAGCTTGAAAATGGTAATGACATCCTCCCAGCAAGGCAACTAGAAAATAGGACGAAATAACAATGTCCCAGCCAAACAAGGACTATACAATAGAACTCTTCACGTGAAAAGGCATCATGGTTTGAGTAGGTTACAGACTGAGCCAAGGAAAAAGTGCCTTCCACCATCACGAATTCCTAAGCATCAGGAGACAGAACTAGTCCATGCTCTAGCTACATGTGTCTAGGGAGGAACTCAAGGAGATTGAGATCCAAAAGAAGTGGCCAGAACCTAATGGAAGAGTATATTCCAATATTTTCTATGCTTGTCCCCCACCAGACTTCCTCCACCATCACTTTTCCACGCATAGGAAAAACTGAACTTGGCATGCGTAGGATACACAAGGTCTAGGGAATGAAAAAAAAAGGCATAGAACTGTACAAAAATAAAAACATGCACCTCACTATTTTTATTTTCTCTGAAATCACAAGCAGGGAGGAAGGGATCAGGAGGCTGTAAACCATTCGGAAGCATATACAAACTTGACCACTTCCTTCAGCGTCGAAGTGGAATGATTCTACCTTCTATTTCATTTGGATTTGCTCTTCTTGTTGAGTTGGAGCGCTTTGGTTTTATGCTGCACACTCGATCCTATGGCACGAAGTGTAAATAGTTTGAGATCATTAGATAAGCTAAACAAAGCCACGATAGTGACTCCGCCTTGCAACTCTCTACTCTCCAATGTGAGCTCATACTTAGCTCAATCCACGTTGACCCATTGCATCATCCAATGCCTAGCTGTTTTTTTATAAAAAACTACAGCGACTGGGAGTCACCCCTCCCTCCATGATTTTCAAACTTGACTCATATTTGGGCTTCATTGAGTCGACCCATGCTTCTTGCCAGTATCCCTGGAGCCGGTGATCAACAAGATATTTTTGTTTGTAGGCCATGATAGGGAGCCATGGCCGCAATTAATGAGCCAACCATCCAACTCAATGCTGTCCGCTACCAACCAGGGAGAAAAGGCACTTCAACCACTACCAAACCAAGACGCCTACCAAAAAAAATAAAATACAGTCTCCCACTGTCTCATGCCAAACATGAAATTAAAAGTTCATTAAAGAATTGACAAGCAATACCTCCCATCTGCCAACTAACCACATCACAAGGATAATACATTTCATTTTATTTTATTTTTGGAGCCCACTCTTTGGGGACAGGTCGCTTTCCCAGGAGAAACAAGGTTGGTATATAAAACATTAAATTTAGAAATTATCAAGGGTCCATCAACATTAAAAAAAATAGTCCCCACGTTCAAAGGCGCCACTACCTAACCTCTCTCCCCTTCCACGTAAACCAAGGCTGGAAAAGACTACTAACATGCCCAAATGCCTTGAAAAGGTTTTAATATTCTATTAGAACTTTTAACAACAAAAGTCATTACGCATTTCACCGATCAAAAGCATGATGAGCTCACTAGATGAAAGTTAGAAATGACCATCGGAAACAAAAGCGCACTTACGACAGAACAAGATGGCGAGAGAAAGCGAAAGAAGGGAAGAAACTATTCCAAAATAACTCCGCAATAAGGTCAAAGTCACCTGACGATAAAAAGGGAGCTCAAATAAACGTTCAACGAAAAGCAAAGGGGGCAAGGTGGCAGAAACAGAAGTCGATGCCCAACGGGGCATTACATTCTCCTCCCCTTAAGAAAGCATCGTCCTCGATGCAACATAACACAGAGAAAAAGAAATGGTAGGCAACAAGGAACCGATAAGTGCAAAGGTACGCTCTAAGTTTAAGATTACAGACGCAAAAGCATGGCCGTGGGGTGGCCTTGGGAATATTTGGTAGAAATTTTAACTTTCAAGTTTCTGTGAAGATTGGCAGTTCTTTCTTGTTCATCATTTCATTAGTCTCTTTCCATTATCATTATTTCTAGTTTTAGTTTCTTTCTTTTTTTTAAAATTTCATTATTGTAGAGTTTTAGTTTATCCATTCTTGTGGGTGTCCAACATGAACTGCTAATAAAACACCCTACAGGGTTCATACAAGACACTACCATTTTCACAAACATACAAGTATATACTTCAAGACAGTACCACATCATAAGAGATTAGTCAATATACAGAGGGTAACATGCACGGACTACATAACATAGTACCTGTCACACCATTATGACTAATAAATAATGCTCGAGAAAAAAAGTGTACTACAACAACAACCTAAAATTTCCACAATTCCATAGATGAAGATTTTACATAACTCACAAAAATAGCTATATGTACATAGGGTCAACAAGGGCATCAATGCCATATCCACAACATCACAAAACATATCCAACTGACATGAGTAACACATACATCATAAAACCACCACCAAAACATCATAATAACTCAACATATATCCCGAAACACCAATCATACACACAAATCTCTTATGCCTCCCTCAGTCTTAAAGTCTCTTATGCCTCCCTCAAACTCTTATGCCTCCCTCAAGGAGGCCGGTTGTCCCCATGGCCCAAGACACATAGGGTTCGAACACTCCTAACCCAAGTGACATAATAACGCGTGGTTCAACAACCCGCTAGTTATCTGTAACTCCTTGGGGCGTACCCCCATACAACGAAGCGGGTCCATAGGTCCAACCATTCCATGGTGCATCCCATGACCCTAATCCACACATCACGACAAAAGAACCAACATAGCAATCCGATCCAAATGCCAAGTGGCAAGGTACAAGCCTTGGGCAAGGCGGTAAAGTCTTAAAATTTAAAAGAAGATCCAAAATCAAGCAAAATAAATGGCCAAATAGCCATAGTTAGTATCAAAATCCACATGTTAGTACCAAAACCAAGGAAATGCCCAAAATGTAAAACATGACAATCAAGAAAATTGCTGGTCCTTGCGGAAATAACATAAAAAGTTCAATTTACGAATAAAATACATATATAATAATAGCACATTACAATGACTATGTGGCCTTATCTAGCCACCAAGGGGGTACTCAACGAGTTGCTGGCACTCGGAACATCAAGCCTCAGCTCACAAAATAAAACATCAATAGTACAATTTCATCACCTCTGTCTGAATCATCCCACCACCACTTCTACAAGGCTAAACATATTCATAGATACACTAAGGTTGTACCCATAAAACAACCACATAAAGAGAGAGAGAGAGGAGCACGGTCCACCATCTACTAAGCCTAAGGTTGGCTCTATTGATTGGTCAACTGTACACCTTTCCTCACTCTAAACACACACTTTACCGATTTCCTTTAGGGTCGGTTAGCGTAAGGTTCACAACATAACATACAACAACATCACTAACATAATGGTGGCACACACATAACTACCATAACGTCTTACATATGGTACATATACAGGGTAGATCACAATTATACATTTATTAGGTGCATTACATCAGCTTACCACATTCTGCAAGGTAAGTGCAATCACTATACAATAGGGTTCATATGCTCACCATATGCCCCTAAATCACGACATAAATCGTTACATATTACACAAATCGTACATATGATGAACATAGTAACATCACAACCATAACATTAATTGCTACATAACACGGTGGTACAGACATTTCTTCAGAACATGGTAAAAACATCCTGATACATCTCATTTCACTTTACATCAAGCTAGTCATACAACACATGGACACACCCTCATATCACAATATTCCACGATGCTCCAACACTCTGTCATCCACATTAGAATTCTTTTCACACATCACAAGCAGTAATTCACACGTGAACTCTTCATAGAATCCACAAGAAGGAGAGGGAATGTTCCCATCCCCAGCACATCAACATGATAAAAAATATGCACTATGTGACATACACATCATGTGCGTTCACACTATCACAATTACGACATAGATCACATCACTCTTATCACACATTACTCTTCCAATATTTATCACCATCATGAAACACCCTCACCATCATGCAACCCATCATGTAGCACTATCACCATCATGCAGCACCATCATAACTCCAATTTGGCCCAGAGGTTCGAGAGCATGAACCCATGCTCTGATACCAAGTGTAACACCCACCAACTCAAACACATAAAACAACACAATAAAATACAGGATAATTTTTTTTTTTGACTTGCTTGAAGATAATATGACACTACACAAGTTCTCCAGGGAATACAACCAACTAAAGACATGCTTTCCACAACACGGACCCACACTGGTTACAGATAAACATGAGGCACACACGTAGGACACAATGGTTCATCCAAAATACGCAATTTTACAAACAAGGTCTTCCCACAAAAGTTTCTTTAGAATCATGTTTTAGCTATAAGTACTCTTAAATTCTTTGCTTTTCCCAAAGAAATCATGTTAGGAGAATCTGAAATTCATGTTTCCTTTGAAGAATTTTCCCCTACCTTGCTAATGTTAATATACAGTGTAAACCAATTATTGGGTGGTAAGAGGTTGCTTCATTTACTTGATTAACTTATTCATTGGTCAGGAGGCAGTTAGTTTCTCAAGGCTCTTAACTTCATCAATCTGTTTTCAACGTTGTGCTTTTAAACATATATGTTTTACCTTTTTTAAGCGGTCATATTTTTATTTTTATTTTTACAGTACATGACTGTCTAAATCTTGGATTCATCATTAAGATCTTATTAGTTGTTAATAAGGATTTCATTGGGGTCAAGAGTCTAACCAGAAATATTAAAGGTTTGACTCGGGCTTCACTTGAAGAGATAGACATGAGTATACTGTTTACATTTTCAAAGGGTAAGATAGATCGAAGAGTTTCTTAATCAAGTTCCTTCTATTTATTATAATTTTATTATCTTCCAAGATTTAATCATTGATTTCACCTTAAGACCATTCTAAGGATTCACCACAATAAGAGATTGTTGATTAGTTTACGTGGGGTCACAAGGTATATTTGTTTCTCTTGTTTTTTTTTTGCTAGATTCAAAACATAGTCCTCTACCAAACGACACATGACCAAAGGTAACTAAAGCAATGTAAGATGATTCAAGTTTAGATAATTAGAATTAGGTTTGACAATTCAAGGATAAATCATATTCTGAAAAGTGAAAATTCAACGAAGGATACGCATGTCAAAACAAGTTCATTTAATCTTATTGACAATAATATTTCTCAAATTGACTTTCAAACGATAACAACAACCTACATGAGAACAATACAAAATTATAACGCAATGCCTTCTAAATAGTCTCCACAATTTCCATACCAATGTTTTAAAACAAAAGAAAAAAAACATTCGTACAATAGCAGTTCCTAAGAAGGCTGGAATCCACTTTCTACACGTGTTTCTTTTTCTCTCTCTTTTTTTTTTCTTTTCTACTCAGGAAATCCTCCTGCACATTTGTTAGCACATGTCAGTTCGCAAGAACTGAGCACGATAAAAGCTATAACATTAACACAATATGTTGTTATCTAACTGTTTCAAGGAAGAAAAGCACCGTTGATTATGAAAAATAATCCAAGAGTCTAAACAAGAGCAATTAAAGAGTTGTCCAAAAGCATAAAATGTCAAAATAAAAAGGAAGGCACTAACTCTATTTAATTATCATTTTCTCATAGGAGAAGTTAATAAACATCATAGTGAATTCCACCCATATCACAATAATGACCATCATTTTAACAAGATAACATTTCGAAACAAAAACAATTACAAGAAGAAAATTAGTTTCAAACGTGATCTGTCCCTATTTGTTTAAGTTAGTTCACCAAGCCAAGGATTCACTATGCCACTGGAAGATCCCGAACAATCAATCGACATGAGAATATCTAAACCAATATGACTTAATAATATTAAGATGATGTGCCTATAACAGTTAATTTTATGTCAGTACAGAATAAATAAATTGGAAAGAAAAGGGATGAAATGCACAAATGACCCCGTATGGGCCACATCCTATCCTAACAATCCTTCTATTAAACTTTCTTCTAATCAAGAGAATGTCTTAAGAAAAAGGACAAACTTGACAAGACCAAAAATAACCATTATAAATCTTACAGGAGGTTTACTCAATCATTCACAAGAGCACAACACAGGATACATAGCTTCTAAAGGATCTGCCGTCAACACAAGTTGACATCAACCTTTCTGGTCAACACATAACCATTCTACTAAAATGACAGCAAGGAGGTCGTATCACAACGAGCATCACAATAACCAGTCAACCAATGAATTTCCAAATACACCAACCTCTAAGTCACAGGAGAATGAAATTTAAACATTTTTAAGGAGAAAAACATAGAGTAATTTCTTACGCATAAAACCAACATCCCAAATTTAAGATTTGAAAACTTCCTCAATAATGATCAAGTAGATCTCGTATCCTCCAACATGTGTGAAACAAAATCAAGGTAAGAAAAAGAGTATTTCCTCTGACATTTTAAGCTATCCAAAAAGAATATGTGAGTAACGTCTAAAGGAGACATTCCATAGGATCAACTACATTCCTCAAAACATACAACAGTCACCAAGGGAGAGAAGGTGATTCCAAAGACAACAATCTCCAAACGGTGAACATGAATTGATATCAAATTATGAAGATCAAACATGACGCTTGAAGAATAAAATATTTCTTCGAGCGATTTAAAAATAACAAAAGCAACTAACCTAGTTGAGAGTAATATCAACTTGGCTCAATTCAAAAATCAGTCAAGCTAAGCACACACTAAGCCAACCGGGAAGGGTTACTAGAACCTAAAACAACTAAAAGAAAAGGATAGAGACAGGAATAGCATCATTCACCTATACACAATGCACTTGCAGTACTCAATCACTAGTTCGCAAATACCCAACATAAACCAGAACGACAGATCTCGAACCGAAACAAGAATAAAAACAAAACAGGAACTATAAAGTTGAGTCCAACAACAATGTTTGATAAAACATTCAAGTCGTGAGACCATCACAAAGAACTAGGGAATTTTCATTACAGGACCCCCACCTCTTTTGTTTTATTAGTCTTAAGAACAAAGTTCACCCAACTAATATTTATTAAAACCCAGAAAACAATATAAAAGGCTTTAACCAGCGCAATCATTTCTAACACCAGAAAAAAAAATATGAAAGAGCAAGGGAAGTGGAAACCAAACAGCATACCATCACACGAGACATTTATATGAAGAGCAGAGTTATTTAATGAATCAGTTAAATAACAACATAAGAATCAATGGTATAGAGAATATCGTGCCTGAATAAGCTCCCGCCGTCGAGCACAAGATGAATAGGGTCTGCATCAGCATCTCAGGCCCACACTCCACTATCCTCCAGCCTACTAGGTCGTCCGCACTCTTCTCATAGCCAAAAGTTTGGCACATGCAAGGTTACGGCCAGGGTATGGAGTCCCCAAAACATAGATCCGCAATACCCTGAAGGAAAGGTGGTCTCTAGGACAACACTGATAGAAATATGTGCACAAATGGCCTGAGCTAAGATCCCTCTCCCACCATAAATGACCAAGAAAAAAAACAATGCCCAACCTGCTCAGCCCATCCTTCAGTTGCAGCGCCCTGTATTGCATGTAAAATGTGGAAGAGTAAAACCAAAAAGGAAGATAAACTATCTGATAAGGTGCCTCCAAGAGATGTGGTTTCTAGGGATGCCACATACGCGGAATGAGCATAGAAGGATCTACAGAAAAGGACCCACATGTGTCCCAAATGGTTAGTTGTCTTTACCATCATTCACACAACCAGTGCTAGGAGCTTGAGAATGGTAATGACATCCTCCCAGCAAGGCAACTAGAAAATAGGACGAAATAACAATGTCCCACCCAAACAAGGACTATACAATAGAACTCTTCACGTGAACAGGCATCATGGTTTGAGCAGGTTACATTTTGAGCCAAGGCAAAAGTGCCTTCCACCATCATGAAATCCTAAGCATCAGGAGACAGAACTGGTCCATGCTCTAGCTACACGTGTCTAGGGAGGAACTCAAGGAGATTGAGATCCAAAAGAAGTGGCCAGAACCTGATGGAAGAGTATATTCCAATATTTTCTATGCTGTCCCCCACCAGACTTCCTCCACCATCACTTTTCCACGCAGGAAAACTAAACTTGGCATGCGCAGGATACACAAGATCCAGGGAATGAAAAAAAAAGACAAAGAACTGTAAAAAAATAAAAACATGCGCCCCACTATTATTCTTTTCTCTGAAATCACGAGCAGGGATGAAGGGAGCAGGAGGCTGCAAACCATTCGAAAGCATATACAAACTTGACCACTTCCTTCAGCGTCGAAGTGGAATGATTCTACCTTCTAAAATTTCATTTGGATTTTCTCTTCTTGTTGAGTTGGAGCACTTTGGTTTTATGCTGCACACTGGATCTTATGGCACGAAGTGTAAATAGTTTGAGATCATTGGACAGGCTAAACAAAGCCACAATAGTGACTCTGCCCTGCAACTCTCTACTCTCCAATGCGAGCTCATACTTAGCTCAGTCCAAGTTGACCCATCGCATCATCCAATGCCTGGCCTTTTTTTATTAAAATACAGCGACTGGGAGTCACCCCTCCCTCCATGATTTTCAAACTTGACTCATAGTCGGGCTCCATTGAGTCGACCCATGCTTCTTGCCAGTATCCCTGGAGCCGGTGATCAACAAGATATTTTTTTTTACAGGCCACGATAGGGAGCCATGGCCGCAATTAATGAGCCAACCATCCAACTCAATGTTGTCCACCACCAACCAGGGAGAAAAGGTGCTTCAACCACTACCAAACCAAGACCCCTACCAAAAAGAATAAAATACAGTCTCCCACTGTCTCACGCCAAACATGAAATTAAAAGTTCATTAAAGAATTGACAAGCAATACCTCCCATCCACCAACTAACCACATCACAAGGATAATACATTTCATTTTATTTTATTTTTGGAGCCCACGCTTTGGGGACAGGCCGCTTGCAGGAGAAACAAGGCTGGTATATAAAACATTAATTTTAGAAATTATCAAGGGTCCATCAACATTAAAAAAAATAGTCCCCACCTTCAAAGGCGCCACCACCCAACCTCTCTCCCCTTCCACGTAAACCAAGGCTGGAAAAGACTACTAACATGCCCAAATGCCTTGAAAAGGTTTTAATATTCTATTAGAACTTTTAACAACAAAAGTCATTACGCATTTCACCGATCAAAAGCATGATAAGCTCACTAGACGAAAGTTAGAAATGACCCTCGGAAACAAAAGCGCACTTATGACAGAACGAGATGGCGAGACAAAGCGAAAGAAGGGAAGAAACTATTCCAAAATAACTCCGCAATAAGGTCAAAGTCACCTGACGATAAAAAAAGGGAGCTCAAATAAACGTTCAACGAAAAGCAATGGGGGCAAGGTGGCAGAAACGGAAGTCGATGCCCAATGGGCATTACAGTCTAGCCCAACATAGTAGCTAGATTACATCTAATGGTTTTAATGGAGGTGCCAGTTCTAGTGCACCACACCATTGCAGATCATGTGGTTTCGTATGTGTTACGAGAAAGAAATTATTTTCTAGATCACATGATCTCTTTTCTAGATGAGATGATGGTTGATGCTTTTGGAACTGGTGTAAATGCTCCTGGTCTTTCATAAGTAAATGTCAAATAAATAATATATATACAAAAATTTATTTCATTTGAGATTTTAATATATATGTATTTGATTACATCATACATACAAGTAAAAACTAATAATTTTTATATATTTTTAAACAGCAAGATCTGGTGAAGGACACGTTTGGCATCAACATGTTTGCTAGTGTAGTTGGGCGTGTTACAGACATAAGTTAGAAGTTACTTACATTTCAAATTTCATTTCATTGCACATTTATTATTAAATACACATTAATGTTCATGTATAGTGTTTCACGTGTACATGTAGATATTAATATGTTTATCTTTTATAAAAAAAAGCATGGCGGGTCATCATCTGCTTTAGGTACTGAAGCTATTGACAGCCTCACATGACTTTTACACAGGTTAGTTTATGTTTACACGTTGTTTCTAATTGTAGAATTCTCTAGTAGCTTGTAAACCCATAAATCTAGCCAGTACAATTTTATCATAACATTAATCTCTTATGATGAAAGGGTTAAGTAAACACTCTCTTAGATATACAAACTCTTCTTTTATCATGATCATGGACACTTACCTCTATGCTACATGTTTCTAGAACACTCCATCTCTAATTCTTTCTCCATCATCCCTTTCCTATGAGGATTTCTTTTAGCTTCTTAGGATGTATGCATGATTGACCTTTCGAACATTTTTAGTTCTATACATTCTTTATTAACCCTCTTCTCTTGAAACAACAAAGAGATGACAATATGGGATAAGTTACTTACACTTCTAAATATATAACAGGTCCCTTGGTTCATGTTTATCACCAATACTTCCTATGCAATTCTATACACCCACTCTCATATTATATTTTTTATTCATCAAGTTTCTCTATATTTGCATTCTCATGTACAATGGATATAGGTTGGTGAGGCCTAGAACCAAGTTCTACATACCAAATACATTCCACATCTTTAATGAACTACTTCTTGAATATGCTTAAGAAACCTTCTCTACTTTATCATAAGGTGTTTAGACTCATGGTTCAATCATACACTTGCAATCTTACATAAGTCTCCATTTTAGGCCTTATTGCTACTAGTCCTCTTCTCATGCTAATATTCATGTATCTCATACTTTTCAGCTTGAGAAGAGGAACATACATGCAATCCATGCAAAAATAATAATATAAACAAATTTCACACAAAATTTTATCTGCAAGATAAACACATGTCTTCCTCTTTCATTAATTGGCTCTATTAGATCTTGATACTCCATATATCATCATCAAATCCCTCAAATAACTCCCTCTTTTTCTTACCAGCCTCCGTAGAAACCTTATTCTTAGCTCCTTATAGAGCTCAAGAACATATAAATTTGGAGGATAAAATTACATCCCTACATGCTCTCCACATGTTCTAAATACTATTTCTTGTCTCTTAATATAACAATATTGCCTTACTTAGGCATAAACAATTATCTCACTTATACACCTAGTTGTTACATTGACAAACATAACCTCTTTTACAGACATATCTTTTTTCTTTACACCCACATTTGCATTTGAATAATGGAGTCCTCTTTCCATCTTGCATTCATATCAAAAAATCTACAAAATCAATACGATTTACATCATTGTTACCTATTGAAGGATATTAGTTTCTAAGGAGGAAATTTTCTCATACCTTAAACACCATTCTCTTTGACAGCTTTCAATTAATGTTGATCTACATGTTGTTTGTATAGCTTATGACTACCACATAGAGTCTTCCCTTTATGCAGACTATGGAGGTTGCTGTAGATGTTGCCATAGCATCTACAGATCCACTAACTCATGTGTAATTTTTTAAATTTGCTAAATTTTGGACGAATATTTTCTTACTACTTATCTATAATATCAAGATAAGAACTATTCATAGTCTTAGGCTAGGTTATGTTGAATGGGTACAAGAGCTCTAGAAGAAATGACAGTATGGGGATTTTGAACATTTAGAGGCTTAACATTGGAAACTTGATTTTACGACTGGTTAATATTTTTAAAAGGTGGGTGGTTAGCCTAATACTGTTGATTCTAGGATATTAGACTATTTAAAGGGGTAGGTGAGGACTATATTTGTTGCTTAGAGGCTGCAAGAAGAGGATAAATGGTAGGTTGGTTATTTGAGAGATTCAGATACAATGACATTGGTGGTGTTGGTGCTATCTTTTCATCCCAAATCATGGAATTATCTAATCTTATAGTAACGTCGTAGGTATAAGGTAGTGTAGTGTTGAGTTTTGGAGCTCAATTACTTTATCTTAGCATGCAATAGAAGTTTGCTAGAAAATAATGTAACCATCATCGGTTAGGGGGAACCGGCATCGGTCACCTAGGAAGGAGTAACTCCACAATCTCCCAAGATGGGAATCCACTTCGAGGGGGACACCTCAAATATAAATCTACCAAGTAGAAGAATCAACTCATACATACATTACCTCATCATAATGATACTCACATCCTTTAAATAGGATGGGTAACACCTAATCCCAATGTAGGCCGACCCATTACCCAATATAATTAATTCCTATGTGAGCCCATATAACTAACTAACCAGATGTATGCCACATGTCGGCATCTCCATCAACCCATATATAGTATATTATCATATCCCAAGGTACATAACATAGTGATTTTTTTGAAGGATAGATCATTGCAGTTATATATGGACTATTATCCTTGTGGACTATAGTTGTATGTGGACTATTATGCTAGATCATTGCAATTGTAAGGTATTATATGCAAGGTAAATATGCAATAAATTAATAAATTACAGAAGATAACACAACCAAGATATATGGGGGCAAAGATGCCCTAATATGTAATATATTCAGAATAATACCCTTAAGGTAGGGCAACACCATACAATGATCCTTAAGGAAGGAGTAACTCCACAATCTCCTAAGATGTGAATCCACTTCGAGGGGGACACCTCCAATATAACTCTACCAAGTAGAAGACACAACTCATACATCCATTCCCTTCATAATGATACTCACATCCTTTAAATAGGATGGGTAACACCTAATCCCAATGTAGGCCGACCCATTACCCAATATAATTATTTCCTATATGAGACCATATAACTAACTAAGGGGATGTGTGCCACATGTCGAACATCTCCAACAACCAATATACATTATAATATTATATCCCATGTGAACCCATAGCACAATAACTAAGGGGATGTGTGCCACATGTTAGCATCTCCATCATTGTAGTATATATGTATATTATCATATCCGAAGGTACATAACAGTCTCTAGTGATCTGAACATGTTGCCTTACTTCACTTATTGCCTTACAATAGATGAGTAATCTTGCATACCGAAGAAGAATACTTGTATTCTTGACCGATGGGATAGATGTGCCACTTTATGTCCCCAATTCACTCATCTTCCTCATTTATATTATATTATCATATTTCAAGGTACCTAGCATAGGGCAACACCTATTCCCTATCCATCCTTTTGTATTGAGTAACTCCATCAATCTCCCAATATGGGAATCTACTTCGAGGGGGACACCACCAAAATACCTCATTACCAAGTAGAAAAGTCAAGTCATGTATCCATTCCCTGTAAATAAGTAGATTCTCACAGTTTTTGGTGAATATGATGGGTAACCTCCCCATCTCAAAGTAGGAGGGACCCTTTGTCCCAATGTAACTAATTCCTATGCGTGCCCTTATAGACTAACTAATTTCCAACGTGTGCAAACATGTCGGCATCTCAAACTACCTCATATATATGTGGTGTTGATCATATCCCTTGCTACATAGCACAGTGGTTTTGTGTCCATGTTGACATTCTCCTTGCAATTCATATGAAGACTATTATCAACTGAACAAAGTGGTGATCGATAATTGTTATCCTCCATCTACTCTAACCTTCTAGTGATACCCTTGATAAAGATGTAAGGGTGCCACTGTGTATTTAGTACCCATTGATCTTAAATTAGGATACCATGAAATGAGGATTCTATAAGGTAGATCATTCACAGGATAACTTTCCGTATCATACAGCCACTTCATTAGGGGTAGACACTGAACCCATATTTTATGTATATTTGAAGTGAAATAGTATGAATATCATTCTAGGAATTTTTTAACCAATTCTATACCCATCATATTGAGGATGATAGGATGAGTTATGTTTCAATTGAGTAACTAGAACTAAAAAATAGACTATTCTAAGAATTACAGGTAAGGATAAGCACCACCTTTACGGGAACCTAGAGAAGTGTGCATTCTTTCAGTCAGAGGTGTAGTATTTAGGTCACATCATTTTTGGGGAAGGTATCATAGTAAATCCGTCTAAGATTAGAGCCATTATGAATTCTCTAGCACCTACTAGTGTGACCAAGGTGCATAGTTTTATGGGATTGGTAAGGTACTATAGGAGATTCATTAAGGACTTTTCTTGAGTTACACAACCTATCACTTCCCTTCAGTGAAAAGGGAAGAAGTTCATCTAGTTAGATAGATGAGAGCAGGCCTTCAGGACACTGAAGGAATGCCTTACGGTAGCACCATTCTTGCAGTGCGACATCCACAAGGAGATTTTTTTGTATTCGCAGATGCTTCTTCAGCAAAATTAGGAGGTGTATTGATGTAGGAGGGCCATGTTGTATCCTTTGAATCTCACAAAGTAAGGGATTATGATCTCAATTATCTAACTTATGACCTTGATCTTGCAGCAGTTGTGCATGCTTTAGTTCGATGGAGACCGTTTCTTCTTGGCAGAAGATTCATTCTCATTACTAATCATTTGAATCTTCATCACCTCTTCACATAACCAAATCTCAACCCTCGTCAGTGGCATTAGATAGAGTTTATTTGTGAGTATGACATAGAGATAGATCATGTGAAGGGGAAGGAGAATGTGGTTGTAGATACTCTAAGTAGATAGAGACATTTGGTTATGGATACTTCAATGGGTACAGATTTGCAGAGCTAGATTTTACAACAGCTTCTACCTTGCAACTAGATTAGATATTGAGTCTTAGACACCCCTTGAGGGGAACTTTGATGGATTTTCATTAGAGGTAGATGGTATTATCATACATAGAGGTTGGATCTATGTACTAAGAGATGGAGGTTTGAGAAAGGATATCTTGGCAGAGGCTTGTTGTGCACCTTATTAAGCCCATCTAGGGGTGAAGAACATGCATGCCACCTTGAGACAACTATACCATTGGATAATTCTATGGAGAGATGTAGCTTAATTTGTGTCGCACTGTTTAAAGTGTCAGAGGCTGAAGATCGAGCATTAACATCCAACTGGCCTTCTCTACCTGCATGATATAATGGAGTGGAAATGGGACACCATTTCCATGGTTTTCATAGTAGGGCTACCGATGTTGAAATAAAACCATGATTCCATCATGGTAATGGTGGATAGATTGATGGATGTGGCCCATTTTTCTCCAGTGAATACAACCTATAGAGCTAGTGCAATGTCGTGAGTATACTTAGATGAAATTGTCTGACTGCATAAGATTTTACAGAAGATTTTTTGTGTTCATGATCCCCTAAACACCTCTCAGTTCTTGAATACCATGCAACATGACCTTCGAAGGAGTATTAACTTCAGTTTGACTTATCATCCAGAGACAAATAGGCAAATAGAGAAAGTGAATAATATTTTGGAGGATATGTTGCGGATGTTTGTGATGCACTATCAGTCTAGCTAGGAGGAGTACTTATATTTAATGGAGTTTTCCTACAACAATAGTTTTCAGAGTTTGATTGGTATGGATCCATTTTAGGAATTGTATGGCATGGAGTGCAAGACACCGCTGAGTTGGGATAGAATGGAGGATAGATTTTCTCTTGGACCGACATTATTATAGGATATGGAGCAATATGTTATCATGATTCGACAGAAACTACAGGAGGCTCAGGATAGATAGAATAAATATGTAGATCAGAGGATGATAGATCATAGTTTTGAGGTGGGCAAAAAGATGTTTCTTATTTTCAAGCCTCATAAGAGTCCCATCCATTATGGAAAAGGCTCTAAGTTACCTCCTAGATTTGTGGGTAATTTACTCCATCCAAACTTCAAAATTCAGATTTTGACTTGGGAGGCCTTTTTGGACGCTTGCGGGATAAGCTAAACTTGTCCCATGCCTCTTAAATTTAACCAACAACCCTACCTATGGGCTAGGGAGTCTATTTTTTCCACTTATTTATAAATTGTGGAGTGTAAAATGGTGAAAATTATTACACCTTCTTCTTGTCATAATAAATTTTGTCCTTATAAGGCATGGTGTGCAAGTTTGTATTCCATGTGGGTTCGTCATAGTTCTTACATGCTCATTTATTGTCTTGGGCATGACGTGTGTACTTGAGTGTCAGAATTGAGAAATGATGAAGTGGCATCCTACATGGAGCCACAACATCATCCTCACATTCCATTTCTATTTATTAATGGATTTTGTTGGAATGGGGGTTACTTGTTCATTTTTTCCTTTGTCATTTTTAAATTAGGAGATTGATTAAAGTGCTTTTGGGAAATTGCTTGGCTTGGAGGTGTGAAAGACTTTTGAAGTTTTCTTGGACCTTGATGGAGAGGTAGGCTCTCCACCTTTGTTATTTTGTTTACTATGATTGTTGTTTTTTAAAATATCATGCTTGTTAAGTTGTATGAGTATTGTGAATGTGGTTGTTTTTGTGTGGTTGGGTAGTATAACTTAAATTGGGTGTAGGAGATGGACTTATTGGACCATTGGGGAGGGAAAAGGGAATTTTTTTAGGTTTACATTTTGTGGGAGTGTGATTGAGATTTTCACCTATGGGGAGTGAAAAGGAAATCATGATTACATGATTGGATACTTGCATGGGAGAGATAAGGATATTTTGTTTTCTATTTTGTGCACTTGGAGGTTTAGGGTGAAACTCCCACTTCACTCAGGAGGCATAAAGAGTTGGTTTCCCATAGTATTTTCTTGATTTGGTTTTGTTTGAAACCTTTTTGTTGTTTGAGAATGTTAAAAACTTGTTGAATATGTTATTTTAGTTGTGTTTTATATTTTGAAATGGATGTTTTCTTTGGAAGCCGTGTTTGTTGTAAAGTTTTCAAAAGTTGGTCAAGACCCCTCATGGCTCCTATGTTGGAGCTCGGGGGCCATTAAGGAGATGGCTTCTCCTTTTAATGGATTAGGAGAGTGTTTACTATTCCCTGTTCATTTGATTTGTAATCTTTTTTGTGAAAAATGGAAGAGTGCTAGATCATATCTATTTTTGGGAGAAGAGATGCAAATTGGATACTTGTATTTTTTCCTCGTTGAAAGCCTTTATGTTATAATTGTTCATTTTATTATCCCCACTTTGAGTGGAAGATTGTAACTTTGTAATCTTGAAAGAAAGTTGTATTTGTACTTGGAAATTCTTTATGATTTCCAAGATCTTCTAAGAAGCTTGAATGAGAAAACTACATTTCAATTTGTGTTAGTTTTTTAAAAAGAAAACTACCAAGAATTTTCATCGCTTTGGTGACGTAGAAAGTTTGAAATAGATTGAAATGGAAATGCATTTTCTTTCATTTAAGTTGTTTCACTACTTCCAAACTGTGATATGTTTCATTACAAAAGTATGGAGAATCTTGGTTAAAATACACTCGCTATGTGAAATGGTTGTCATTTTAATTGTCATTGTAGAAAGGGAAGGGATAATAGCTTATTTCTCTTTATTGAAAATGAAAAAAATGTGTCCCCATGTTATAACCAAGTGTATATATAAGGGGTCACAATTTTTATAACTGAGTGTATTTTTAGTGAAAACCAATATTCTACATTATTTAAGCTCATGGGAGGAATGTAAACTTGGAAAACCTCAAATGTCCAACAATATAAGAAATAAAAGTACAAGACCAATCAATAATATAACTCTAGAATATATTATCTTCCCATCTTCACACTAAGGGGGTAATGTTGGGAAAATCCTAAGTTATTACTCACATTTTGGGTGAGAAATTACACACACACACACACACACACACACACACACACACACACACACACACACACACCACACACACACATGTATGTATGTATGTATATGTATATTATATATATACATATACATACATACATACATACATTGAATGTATATATATGTATGTATGTATGTAAATGTATATGTATATATATAAATATACATATACATGTGTGTGTGTGTAAACATAAAATATTAATATTATTATATCTAGTTATTATTGTATATATTTATAATTATTAATAAAAAATTAGGTTTTTTAAAGACTAAACTTTCAAAAAAATTAAACAATTTTTTTTTTTAATGTGGGTCGTGGGGGCTTACACCCCACGGTTGGACTGTTATGTTTTGTGGGGAAAGGGGGAAGGATCATCAACCCCACCCCCCACCCCATAGTATATGTGATGGGGGGTGGGGTCGGCGACCCCCCCTAAAGTTTTAAACATTGTTACATATATAAACAGCCGCAGTTTTTTATACTTTATGTCCATTTAAAAATCATTTTAATACAGTTTGCATTTTTTAAAAGAAATTTTGGCTTATATACTTATATATATATATATATATCCAGAAATATAAATAAAATTTTGGGTTAATATTACAATAAATTATTTATATATATATATATATATGTGTGTGTGTGTGTGTGTGTGTGTGTATGTATGTATATACCCTACAATCAATGTATTATAAAAAAAAGAATGCTTATATTGCAAAATATAACTAGATCTATTAGGCAAATGCCATATAACCAATTGGGTATTTACATTGAAAAAAATTTACAAATAAGGAAATTTAAAACCAAACTCTAGGAGAGGGTGGAATACAATAACAAGCTAACAAAAATAAAATAGCTTGGGATTGTGTGTATCCATCCTAAGATTCTTCCCTCTTAGATGACTTCTTCTCTTTTTCTTAAAACTGCAAAACAAAAAAGAGGCAAATAATTTAAATGAAATAGTAAAAGAAACTCTCCATAGAGATGATTAGGGTTGTTTGAAAATTCTTAGATCGAATGGCTAGAAATGTTCCCTACAAAAGTTAGGTGAGGGTAGGTGAAATCATCATTTAAATCCATGGGTCAAGTTTGAATGGAGCCATGTAAGTTGTGTAGAAGTTAACTTTAACTTGTATTCCATTATGATTTATTTCGTAACTTTTAAAATAATGAGGCCATGACCTTGTGATAAACTTAAGTAAATTCATTCCCTTAGTTATTAGATAAAATTTATAATTGTGGATTAAATTTAATATTATTATTTAAATGGAAGGGCAAATTAGACTTAGCATTAGGATAAATTATTGAATAACATGGAATCTTTTAAACCAAGCTGGAAATAGAACAATTTAATACAAAAATTATCAATTGTTAACCGAGAGTTTTGCTAAACTTTGTAACATGATTTACTTAAAATAAAAATTATTCCTTAATTTTTCTAATACAACATTTGTTTGTCTTTGGTTTCGTGGGGTAAAATTGTAGGCATTACAATAACACATTCTCATTTAACTTTTTTAAATTTAAAAATAATATTTTTTTTGTTAAAGAGCATTAAAGCGAGTCTTTTTAAATAATTTCTCTTATATTTATTATCGGTTATTCTCGTGCACACCCTTTCATTGTACTAATTAAGCATTTCTTTAATTTGACGGGTAGTGGATTCTAATATCTAAACCCCTTTACCAAATAAAAAAATAATGTGTATAGATTTGGTAGGTGTAGTCATGATTACGCCAAAAAGGTGTTCTCTCTCCTAGAAGGCATCCCCTCGACTTACATTGCCAGATAAATCTAACGGTTGAGATAGTTTTGGTCGATAAAGTACGACTATTATTTAAACCTTACATGTGGCGGTGAAAAAAGGTAATTATATCAGTGAGGGCCTCTATTTACTGCACTTTCCCCATTGTGTGCTGTTAACATGAGTTTCACCATGGTTTAACAGCTTTATCAACAAATACACCATAGGATGTGAAATAAAGTTCTTGTCTTATTATGTAAGGAAAATGAAAAGTTCTGAAACACTATTTAGCTGTGGGGGTTTAAATAGTGCCTAACCCAGCTAGTGGGTTCGTTTGACATCGGTCTGTTTTTTTCCATTCAAATTTTATTTTCCTACTAATATACATGGAAAAAACAAACAATAGACATGATAATTTTTAAGTTATACGCTTCATATCATATCTTTTCAATCAAGAATAGAGATGAGATTTGACACGCATTTTGGATATTTTTGTCTATTTTTAACCATATTTAATAGTTTTTAAAATTACCAACCTTTCCCTATTTTATGCGAAAACAATTTGGTAAACTCGTCATTAGCACTATATACACAATCAATATAAATATAAGTGCCTCATTATATAGATATTTAAATAACATATTTGGTTAAAAATGTGTTTAGATCAAACATATGATCCTTGAAACTTTTCTTAAAGTTATAAACACAACAAAAAAAATAATGTATTTTTTTAAAATATTAAATAAAGAAAAAGAAATTTAACAAAACATATGTAGGTTGTTTAAAACCTCTTAATGTCTTAGAGTTTTTTATTTGATGGGTAGGGTAATCCATCAAATCTCATCCCTAAGTGTAATTTTTTCAATCTAAGGAATATCTATATCGAACACCCTTAAAAAACAAATTAAAAAATGTGTATTGACTTTGTAAACACCGATTTTTATTATATTTAACACGTTCTATTAAGAAAATATTGATAAAGGCATACAACTTGAGGATAAATCTAAGAGACATATAACTTCGAAATCCTAAAATTTCATTAGGGCCCGAAACGGGTTTACACATTCAAAATGTAACACCCCACCCAAAAATTTCAATGTTCTAAGACCACATTAATCCTCAAACAATTATCTGGAAGGTTGTGGAAGTTTTTTTATTTTTTATTTTAGTTAAAAGGGTGTCAAACCCCTAATATACGTTTAATTAAATTCTACCAACAATGTTACATTTCATAGGATAGATCCGGTCTAGATTATTAATTAAATATTCTTAATCTAATTCTAATGTCAATTTAATTATCATCACTAGATAAGTGACCATTAATTTTCTCTTACTAGGTTAAATAGTTTCACTCCTGGGAATTAACATTCAATCTACATTTAGTAAGCCTTTATCTTTTATTTACGTTAGTTATCTTAAATTATTTTGCTTTAGTGTCCATATACTCATTCACTAAAACCTACTAGAAGGGCTACTTTTTTAACTTAATACACTAGAGCCCTAAGTGGCCCCATTCACCCCAAATTACACATACATATGATCTATTTAAAATTTAAAACCATGATATGGATATTTTCACCTAACAATTGTAGGGTTGATTCATAACCCTTGGATAAAATAAATGGGGACCACAAGATAAGATCTACCCAAAAGAAACCCTAATCATCCTTAAGGGAGTCTTCTTAAGCATTTCTTACCCTAAGCTCATTAATTTTTTTTCTCTTTGGTTGGCAGGTTGAATGAGTGGATGTCATGGATCAAGGAAAAATAATGAAGGATTCTTCTTGGGTCCAATGAGAAAGAAGAGAGAGGGATTCCATCCATTTGGATCCTCCTTTAGAATAGTTGAATCTTAGATTTCATCATGCATTCTTAGTTATTTATTGCAATACAAAACATTTATCCTAGATCTGGTTTGAGATCTATTTTTAATTTGATCTCTTTTTTTTGTTTTCATTGATGGGGAAAAACCCCATTTTGTAGATCAAGTATCTTATGTATTTAAATCCATATATGTAGGTTGGAGTACGGTCCAAAACAAACATACTTTGGGCCTCATAGGATGGATCTACATTTAGGTAAAGTTTAGATCCATAAGAGCCAATGGTTTGGCCAAAAAATACGTTTTTCTAAAAAAAATAATCCATGCACAGGTGACTGATGGTGGTCTCTTGACCGAACCGTGGTAACCACTATGATACAGAAGTCGGTTCCACTACCGACAATAGTTCCTTTGTTAATGATAAGTTTTTAGAATAGTGTTTTTAAATGTAGGGTGTAAGAGATTAATTTCATGAACATCTTCTTATTCAATTTTTAAGAAAGAATAACAATCTTAGAGGCACTTGAAATAAAAAAAGGGCACAAAAAAATGATTGTAAAGGTTGTAGAAATGAAATTGGTGTAGTATCTAGTAACCGATTTCAGTCCTAGGAATACCAATGATGGTTCAATCACTGACACCAATTACTTTCAGATAATTCCATTTTAAAAAAAATTAACATATCTTCAATATTTTTTTACTTCACACTTATCTAAATGACTTTATTCACACTTATTCCTTTAATTTAAGCTTGTTGTGCAGGTCATGATAACATTTACGTTGACAAATAAACTTGGAGTTAACATTTTAAGTACTGCAATATGAAACAGTGACTGATGTCGGTATTGAGTACACTAACGTCGATTAAGACTGATTGGTGTTAGTCACTGTGTAAGCCAGAGAACTCTAAAAATGAATTTCTAAAATAACATAGATAAAAAAAGGATAAATTTACTTTAAATATAACAAAACCAAACATTTTCTAACTATTTCAACCCAGAATAAGGCTATGACAACCTCCTAATTCACATTGTAATCAAAACATTAAGATTTGTAACTTTCTTTCCTTTCAACACAAGATAAAATTTAAACATGATATCCATTTAAATAATTATTTTACATACAACTAATTTGAAGAGAAAGGAAAGACAACACTCTCCACCAAACCAATAAACCAATGAGGAGAGGAAGCTATCCTCTTCATTTTTCCCCTGAGCCCAGCCAAAAATGTAATAATTGATGGATACAACTCATGACGAATATCACAAAGCTTCGAAATCACAATACAAAAATTTCAAAAATATTCCAAAACACATTCAAGGCAAGATACAATCACAAATAAGAGACTCTCAAAATAGATAAGGTTTGAAAATGCAAAGCCAGTGGAGCAAGGATCTATGGAGAGATCACTTATGCCTTCTAATGGGATTAGGTTCCCACCTTAACATCCTCCAATTTACATCTCAAAATTCCTACAAAAATCTTATGCCTCCCTCAATATCCTCTTATACCTTCCACACTCTTATGCCTCCTTACAATCTCTTATGTCTCCCTCGAAAGAACCAAGTAAGAAATGTAAGCATATTATTATCAAAGGTAGGACACCCAGCCCAAACTCCCCACCCAAACATGGAATAAAATTCTTATTCCTCCCTACATATAAAAATCCCCATAGCCTTTCTCCTACACCATACTTAGGCATTCTACCAAAGATCCCAACAAACATGCAAAACCATTGACTTGCATACAAATATACACATATAAAAAGAAAAACAATTAAAACAAGGGTGTAGTTCCTACCTTTAAATGGTAAAACTTTATCAAATATTCACACACCAAGCTCTAAAAATTTCAACAAGCACTCCAAAACTCCCCTACTTCAAAAATAACAGAGCACAATCAAATGAAGTAACCCTCAAAACAAACAATTAAACTTGCATATATAGAAAAAAGGAATGATGAGGGTGAGGTGGATCCATGTAGCATGCCACATCATTTTTTCCTTAACTCCACATCAAAATTCAAACCTCAACCCCAATTCATAATAAATTGATGGTTGATAGGAATCACAAGCCTCCTACCCACACAATCAAGTCCCACACCCCCTAAGGACATAATTTAAAAACCCATGTAAGGAAAGTGTAATAAATGTCACTTTTTTGTGTTTACAAAACACATAATGGAGTTTATTTTTGACCACCTAATCCATATGTAGGGTTGGTATAAATAATTAATAGGTGTGAGACAAGCTTAGCTTGTCCCAGAAGCCTCCAAAAATGGCCCATAAGCCCAAATCCAAAATTCCCAAGGTAAGGTAGAGTGTACCAAACTCAAGGTCACTTACACTCAATCAAAATCAAAATAATCCAAAAGACCAACTATTCTAATAAATGGTCCCCTTTTGTCACATCCCCATATCACTTAATAACATGATTAATTCACTTAATAAAGGCACATTAATCAACAATTATTAAACAATTTACATCACAAAAATAAATTAGATACTCCACACTAAATAAAAGAAAAGGGAAATAATTACACACAAATCCCATGGTCACAATTGGACGTCATCCCCCCCATGGGGGACCCCCCTAACAAAAAAAAAATTCAACAACATTACACATGTTGCTATGGTGACCTTCGTTGTATCAATCTAGTATTCTGTTGTGGTTGGTCTATAATCCGCCTTTTGATTGTTGTGATATAATTACCTTCAAAATCACACAATAAATCCTTCAGCCCTCGTATCCGCATCAAATACTTCTAGGATAAAGTATGTGCACATCAATCAGTAAACATCATCATATACTTAAATCATCATATAGACTAAAAAATGCTATCATTTCTCTAAAATTTTGACAACATCTCAATTCTATCTTTTATTAATATCAACAAGATCATGAGATTAGTTCAAATATTAAATCCTAGTCAACATGACGAGAATTATGAATGTCAATAATATATATGATAATAACACATAATAATCATCAATATAAAAAGTCTCTCTCTATGTATCTAACAATCCACACAAAATCAAAACTATGAATCACAATCCATCAATAGTCAGAATATCTCTATCATCTAACATCATGCCTAAACAGAAATGATACAACAACATCCATGTCTATAGTCAACAGTAATAAAAAATTAAAAGATAATAAGTGTCAAAGAGGAGTGAGCACTACAGGGAACGCACCATTCCTTCTGTCAACTGGCTAGACATAGACACGAGAGATGAATTAGTAGACGAAGAATGGAATAACATATGCCCCTTCACATGCGGACCAATGGTTCGACAGTTAAATATTTCCTGGCATAAGATATAAATTATTTTTTTTGGATGAGAAAGCTTTAATTTTTTTTCCCTGAATTCATCGGTTAGGGGTTTTGAAGCAGTCTTGAAGGAAATCATGGGCTCCATGTCCTACTAGTGGGCAACTATATTTTTTTGATGATGATAGTAACAATGCCAGTGAGGTGAGGTCCATAGACACAACCCTATGAATAGGTTTATTCATTTGAATGGGTCCAAGAAATTTTACTCTGGGAACGATGTCGAGAGCTTGCACATAAATCTACTAGGATGAGGATTTTAATTTCAAGAGTAAAACGATTACAATGATGGCTCTACTTGGTTATGATTTTAAATTTCTACAGATTTTTCATTAAGGCATCATCTTCCTCATTTAGGATTTTTGTATAGTAAAAATCTCCATAGACTTCCTCAAGGAAAATGATGGCATCACCTAATTTCATTATAATTGTATTGATTATTTTCATGGACTATTTAAGCTTCCCCTCAGACCCCTTTCCCATAAATCTCATAATTTTTCAAGAAAATAAAAGGGTTAATGAACCTGTAAAAAAAAATTAATTTACAGAAATAGAATGCAGAGTCGGCAAGAAAAGAATATTACCTGGGCACTATCACATTTAAGGTATGTTTAATGAAAAATCTTCAGGTGTCCTTATTTAAGAACATATGAAATCCAAATTGAACCCGAGCATGCATAATTCTAGAAATAAAAATGAAGAAGAAGATGTTTGAGGTGGAGCAACGAGGTGGATCGATAGGTTTTCACGAGCAGTGGAAATATTTTTTTCGTTAATGGAATGGAAGAGGGAGAGAATTATATGTTATTTAAAGGTGAGGGAGTGCAAAATGGAGCTCATGCTCTTTACGACGTTCTCCCCATCTGGCCCATTTATGTTTTAGAATGTCGAGGCCCAAAATAATGTCGATAATGGATTTGTAAAAAACTCCTTTTCGGTAGTTACTGATCATGGTTTTTAGAATGTACTCATGATTTTTTGGATCTGGTGTTTGACCATACAACATTTATTTTCCATCCATTGAGGCCTTAACTATAACATTATAATGCAAAAAAATAGGTCGAGTAAAAGGAGGGGTAGAAGTGTCAAAGTGATGTAAAGAAGGAAAACAAACCAACTTTGTGCAAATTTGTGGGTTAGAACAAGTCTGGTAAATAGTGAATGTTGGCTAAATTGTTGTCATTATTTACGAGAGTTCATTCCTTCCACCTAGATTTCTTATATTTATCATCAAAAAATTTATTTGATAAATAATTCCTCTTTATATGTTTCACTTTCTTTTTTCTGCTCACCACTATTTCTCTTTCGGGGATGACATCGTGCACACCACGTGTGATTACTAGTTTATAATTATTTTTTTTCACTCCCAGAACATATGGCATGCAATTATTATTTTTATATATTAGGAAATACGTAAATTATGATGTTGCCATATTATATATGCAAAATAAATTATTGACGATCAAATAATAATTATAATAAGTTAAGTCTTTAAGGAGTTATTTGATTTTTTCAACAAAATTAATGATTGTAAAATTCTATCATTGTTGAGGTTAGGGATGATATTTGATAGCTGACCTCACATGTCAAAACAAAAACTTTGTGACATTAATTGGTTCTAAAATAGTCTGTCCATTTCTATTAAATAAATTTTTTATTTAAAAAAATATATTATGTTTTTTGAACCATTTTTTTGTATTTATAAGTGTTGAATAAGTTTTAGGGATTATATGCTCAATCTAAACACATTTTTAGTAAAAATATTTTATTTTAATATCAATGTAAATGTTCCACTTATATTTACATTGAATGTGTTCATAATGATAATGACAGTTTTATTGAAATATTTCACTTCAAACAAGGATGGGCTGACTATTTTACAAAGTGTAAAAAAATGCTTAAAAGAAGCAAAAACATCGAGAAATGGCATCAAATATCAACTCTGGTTGAGGTGATTAATATACCATTTAGTATAGAAGAAAACATATTATAGACGAATTCTAGCTCTTATTGCAATATCGCAAGTTGAATAAAAAAATTTATATTAGTAATTGCTATATATTTATTTTGGTATTGCATAAATAATGTTTTCTAAAAACATTTTTCTCCGAAAAACATTATTATATTTTGACACTTACCAGAAAAGATAACTTCCAAGGTAGATGCTTACAGAGAATTATATTACTATATATGCATGCCAAAAATAGGCCAGGAGTAAAGGACAACGTGTAGGCTATATTGTGAATTAAATCGATGATGGCTGTCATGTACACAATGTGTAAGCTCATATGTGGATCCCTCCAAACTGTTACATATTCTAATACCTCCTATTTCAAGAGGGAAACAAAGATAATTTTCAATTAAAATGACTTGGGGATTAACTATCCACAAGTCCAAAGGACTTACTTTACATAGAAAATTTTTCGACATTGCAACCACTGAAATGAAAGGTCTGACATTCACAGCTTTTTCCCAAATTTCCCTTGTTTGCAAATTTTTGCAGTTCCCTTCCTTTTTCATTCAAAAGGTACTCAAAAAAGGAACATGTACCAACACTTAGAGCAAGAAGAAAGGAGGTGTCAAGACTAATATCACTCAACTAAAACAACATTTCGTCAATACTACCCTCTACTTTACTCAACACTTCATGTATCCAAAGTGGTATCGAATGCACCAAATGTATTCATGTTTAGTGCAAATAAAATTATCCACAAAAGGCTACCAATCATAATACACAATCCGCAAATGTATGGATGTCTTCGTGTATACATGTTTAGTTGAAATATCATGATATAAGATTTGCAATGTATAAGAATGAATATGTAACATATTTGAAATTTACACATAAACCTCTCAATGTAAGGGGTTCATCTACATTCCTACACTACCACTATCTATCACACCCCTTATCAACATGTTTATCGAAAGTACAAAAAAATAATTTCAAAAAATAACCAAACAAATGATGCAACCACCGGCTCAAACATGTTACAATACTAACACAATTTCCCCCAAATAATTACAAACCACATCAACTGAAAAAGTAACTAGCAATCGCACATGAAATGCATCATGGAAACGAAAAAGGGTATTCATGGAAGAATTTAAAAATTTAGGAGCCAAAATAGTTAAAGAGGTTGAGATTTGATGTAGAAGTTGTAGAGGGATGAGAATTCCAAGGATAGGGAAAGTGAAGTGTAACGCCCAAAAATTTTTATGTTCAAAAACCACATTAAACCCTAAATAATCATCTAGAAAGTTGCAGACAATTTTTTTTGTTAAGAAAGAAAGGTTTTCAAACCCTATAGTACATTTAATCAATTCATACCAACAATTTGCTACATTACAATGGATAGATCGGGTCTAGATTAATAATTTAATATTCTTAATCCATTTCTAATTTCAATTTAGTTACAATCCTCTAGAAAAGTGTCTATTAATTCTTTTACTAGGTTAAATTGTTTCCCCTCTCAAATTTACATTAAAACCCACAATAAATTAAAACTTTAACCTTAGTTACCTTAGTTCCCTTAAATCACTAGCTTTAATATTTACATTGAATCATTTACTAAAAACATACTAAAGAGTTATATTTTGAAGTTAATACACTAGGGCACTAAGTGGCCCCATTCACTCATTTTCACATGCACTTAAATTATTTAAAATCCCATGATATATATTCTCACATAAAAATTGTAGGATTGATTCCTAACCCTTGGATTAAATCAATTGTGGCCACTAGATCCTAGGGTTCCATACTAACCCTAACTATCCTTATGAAATTTTATTATTATTTTTTTTAACCTGGCCTCCTCATTTGGTATTTTTCTTTTCTTTGATTTGCAGGTTGGAGGAGAGGAAGCCATGAAATCAAGGAAGGAATAATCCATGGATGGGTTCATTTTGATCAAGCTTAGCTTAGTTTAGTTTATGGATTTATTAAATCAATGTGTTCCATTTTTTTATTGTAGAGGTTATATCCTAAATCTATGATAGTTATTTAGCTATTTCCTTTTTTTGAGTTCTCCATTTGGGAAAAACCCTATTTCCATGTAATCTATGATATTTAATACATTTAGATGCTCATTCAAGGATTTACAGTCTTTAAACAATGATTTTATTTTCATATAGTTTTCTGGTAGTTTCCTTATCATATTTTATAGGATTGGATTTTAATTAAATAAAATTCAAAATTGTATAGTTGTGGATTTTAATTTTTTTGCCGAAAGTAAAAAAACCACCACCCTAAGTAGGTCAGAGGTCCTGGAACTGCCACCCTAACTGGGTGATGATTCGTAAACCGCTGCCTTGTTTCTATGGCAGCTCAGAGACATCCATTCTACACAAGGTGGTTGTCCTATTCTTCGAAAAGTGAACCATTAATTCCACAAATTTTCCAAATACTTTATTTATTAGAGTGATTTACTGTTTATCTTTAGCTTGAATTTATGTGCCTAAAGTCTCTAGTTGAAAATTTAAACCATTTATTCATTCCATGCCTTGTATTACTAAATTCAAATATTTTCTATTCGAATAGTAACAAGAAAACAATTACAAGAATATTTTTCCAACAAAATTGTTTTCAAAATCAAATGAAGGAATGAAATTCAATCTATTCCTAAGTATCATTTCTTTCTTTTCCATTAAAAAAAAGTAATCTTTCAACAATATAACTCATTATAATTTAATGCATCCTTCCATTTCGACTACAACCATTTATTGAAGGAAAACACAAGTAACTATTACACATTTAAGATTTACTAAGAATACAATCTCGATCATTTACAAATTCCATTTTTTTTTCTTCTTCATTCTTACAATAATGCAACTCCTAAAAACAAGTATGAACTTTCTTTTTTTCTTTGAGCATAGCTCATTTATTACAATGAAAATACCTTTATTTCGATCAATACATTACAACTTGATAAATAAAACATAGAATACAATTTTTCTTTAAATGCAAGACTACTAGCCTTCCACCTTAATTGGGAATTAAATGAAAGGTTTTTACAATGACAGATTTCTTTTTTACTTTAAAAAATCCTCCAGGTCCCAAATATTAAACAAGAGCTCCTGCATATCTTCACTTAAATCACAACAACAAAAATGGGGGAGAGGTAACGCTCTCCACCCAACTAATAATCCAATGAGGAAAAGAAGTTATCCTCCTCATTGGCCCCCAAGCCCCAACTAAAATGCAATAAGGAATGGATACAACTCATGGAAACTAACACAATGCTTCCACATCACAATACAAAATTTCACAACCATTTAACACACATTCAAACTTAAGATAATAATCATAAGAATGCAACTTTCAAAATACACAAGGCTTGAAATGCAAAGCCAATGGAGTAAGGATTAATGGGGAGATCACTTATGCCTCCCAATGGGATTAGGTTCCCACCTTAAAAACCTCCAAAACACAACTCAAAACCCCTACACAACTCTTATGCATCCCTCAATATCCTCTTTTTCCTCCTAAATTCTCTTATGCCTCCCACCTAAAGACCCTCCGTGTATAACAACATTAACATCATGTAATATCTGGAGTATCAAAGGAAATATGACTGATACTACCTGGTCTAGGGGTGGTAAGTCTAGGTCCACGTGCAAAAAAAACTCATTTGGTCCACACATTTTACATAGACCAAGGCGAGAGTTAGTTTATTACTCTATATTTTGTTTCAATTTTCTAGGTTTTCTTTATTTAAAATATCATAGTGGTAGTGTGATTTAGGTTTAGGGTTGCGGTATGTTTTCTAGTTATGTATTATGTTTCAAAGTGTTCCTGTTGATAATTTTTACACTTGTGTAAAAATGCGAAACTTGAAACTTCATTACAATGGATAGCATTGGTGAAGTATACTTAAGCTATGGGTATTTCTATCAGACAATATTGTTATTATTGAATTAATTAATGATTACATGTAATCTCAGCTA
>CM034148.1:711625507-711661855 GCA_019776745.2 Taxus chinensis
GGATGAGCTACCCAGTACCACGGATCTGCTGTCATACCCCTCTTCAATCCAAATGTAGAGCAACTAAAGAGGTATTGAATTTGCCTTCACGCTGATACCTTGATGATTTGGGTGGAAGACCAGCTTCTTGTTGATTTTCCACTCATCCTAACAGCCATGATCAGCTCCAATCAATTGCATGGCTGCCACTTTTGAGAAAGGGAAGCTATTTCTCACAACCAATTACAGGGTTTATTTAGCTTGCCTTTGCTTCCAGTTAGAATAGAGCAGGTAGATTTGCTTTCAGCAGAAGAAGTGCTTGTGCACACTCTGCATGTTCCATTTGGAGCATGTATGATTTTCAGTTATGTACATAGTTTTTTTGGTGCTGGTTTTGCTCTTGCATAGTCCCTTTCAGTGGCATTTTGGTGAGAACAACTCCATGTCCAGTGGGTTTCAAGCGGTTCAAAGGGAAGTTTTCAAAGTTCATATCAGTTGCAGGTTACAACTCATGACTCCATGCCCAATGGATGCTTCAGGCAACTAGTAACTTCATCTAGCAGGCAGATGACCTCGCTAAGTCATCAAAACTGTTATCCAAATTCACCCCCGGGGAAAATTTTGATAACATGCATCAGAATATTCAAGTCCCAGGTAGGTAGAATGATTTAAGGCCCAAAATCATGTTTTCTGGGGTCCCCTCGGTTTCCTTCTAACTCTCCCATCTAAGAAGAAATCCCAACAGGTCGAGAAAATGGAAGAAATGCATAAAACCAAGCTTGGGGCCGAAATATAGAGAAAATTGGCTAAGTCCTGGTCTAGGCAGCCCTTAGAACAGTTGAGACGTCGAGGCACGAACCGGCCGAAAAGCCTCCAGGTGGTCCATGCAGGAATTGCGACATTCGGGCCGTGGGGACGCGCGGGACACGAAAGGGTGAACCGGCCGAAGGTGAAAAAATTGACTAACTGTTATGTAGATAAGGCTGGGACATCTGGGCTATGAGGATGTGAAGGACGCGAAGGAAGTGAAAAGGTGAAGCGGTAGAGAGCAAAGGCAGCCCATTTCGGGTGGTTCGGAAGAATTTGTCCTAGACAGTCCAGGACAGTTGGAACAAATGTATGCAGAGGACGCGAACCACCCAGATCGGCCGAAACAGGGAACTTTAGTCCGGGACAGTTGGGACAAAGGGACGCGTGGGATGCGGAAAGCTGAAGGACCCGAGAGCCAATGGGAATGTGCCACGTGTCTTCGCCTCAAAGAGGGACAGGGAAGCACAAATCGGGCGGATCGGAGAAATTTGTCCCAAATGGTTTGGGACATCTGGGCCAAAAATACGTGAGGGATGCGAAGACTCAGAAAAACTGCCAACAAATCAGAACGTGCCACGTGTCTTCCTGGATCAGAGCAGTGGAGGAAATGGTGAGATTTTTACTTAGTGTTTTGCTGAGTTTCCAAAGGCGAGTTGGAGCGTTAGCCCGAGCCAATAAAAAGAGGATGCATGTCCTAAGGAGAAGGGGAGTGCGGAGCTCGGGGAGGACTTAGAAAATTTAGCAAAAGTCTTGGGCCCAAAAATTAAAAGGGCAAGGATGACCCCGCGCCCTGTCCTCTAACCAGATCACGCCACGTGTCCCAAATGGCGGGGGCGCGTGGAAAAAATGGAAAATTTCCCAAAGTTGTAAAAACATAAAAATTTCAAAGGGAAACCCATGGAAAGGTGGAAGAGAGAGAATTTCTCAGCCAATCAGCACCTGATACTTGTCATCTAGGTGGTAGAGCGCGTGAAAAATTTCAAAATCCGTTTTGGTCTGTTTTGTGCCCTAAATCTTCAGACCCCCATATCTTTTGATCCAGAGCTTAGATTTGCATGTTCTTTATATCAATGGAAATATTATGAAATTCTCTATAGGATTCCATGGTCAATCTCTAATTTTGGTTCAGTTTGGAGAGAGAAAATTCAAGAAATGGCTCTGACGTGTGTTCATGGCCAGAAGTGACATTTCAGCAACTAGTTTCAATGCAGAATGGGTTGCACTCTCCTCCCATTTGGTCAAAATGATAGGGTATGGGTTTGTAAGTTCCTCCATGCTGATTTAATGCATTTGTAGTCAAGGAGGAATGGGCTCTGACATTTTTGTACATTTTCTCTCTCATGGGCTCGACCCATTCAATGTAAAAGCCAGATTTGGCTAAGACATTACAAGTTGTTCATCTTTTCAGCTCTACCCTCCCTTATTTTCTTCTCTAGGGTTGAAAATGGAGTTCAAACCTCCTCCACTACTTTGTAATGGTGTTTTTTCCTTTTACTATTGAAATGATGTTCTGTGCAAACTTCTGAAGCAACAAAAACGTGTTTTGTGATACATCTATCCATCCCTGCTCGTCTTTTGCTTGTTCTTGCCTCTCTTCATTGCAGGTATTTGTGCATGTTCTAATGTTCATTACAGTTTGGAGCTGTGTTCATGGAGTTTTGGGACATTTTCTTTGTGAAATCTATCCTTGGGCCTGTGATGCATCTATCCATCCTTCCCATTGCTCACCTCTCTTTGTTCCATGGCAGTTTTGATAGATGTTCAACATTCTCCTTCTTTGGTGTATCACCGTTTTAGTGTGTAGGCTTTTGTTGTTTTTCCCTTCTCTCTCTCCCTCTGTCTCCTTGGCATGGTTAGATTAGGATTAGATTAGCTTTCCTACACTGGAATAGCTTGTGGCAGGTAGTTTAGGAGCAGGAACCAGCTCTCTCTGGAGATTCCTTTCTCATTTCTAGGTCCCACACTCAGAGAAAGGATTCAATGTTGTGCAATCACACTAGATGCTAGAGTGATCAAACTGGAAATTTGATCAGCATCCAGGGGTGCTGTGATTTTACACTAATAAAAACCTAAACCCAAAAACCTAAACCCTTATCCCCAAACAGTAAATGCTAAACACTAAGCCCTAAACCCTAAACCCTAAATGTTAAACCCAAAAAACCCAAACCCTAAACCCTTATCCCTAAAAAATTAATCCCTTAACCCATGAGCCCTAAATCTCTAAAACCAAAACCATAAATCATAAACCCTAAACCTTGATCCCTAAAACATAAACCCTAAACACTAAACCCTAAACCCAAAACCCTAAAGCCTAAAGCCTAAACCGTAAACTGTAAACCGTAAAACCCGTAAACCTGAAACCCTAAACCCTAGACCCTAAACCCTAAATCATGAGCCCTAAATCGTGAGCCCTAAATCATAAATAACTGAACCCTAAACCCCTGAGCCCTAAACCCTAAACTCTAAACACTAAACCCTAAACCATAAAGTCTAAACACATTAAAACCTAAACTTTAAAAAATGTAAACTGTAAACCATAAACTCTAAACCTTAAAACCTTGATCTATAAACCCTAAACCCTAAACCCCAAACACTAAATATTAAACCCTAAACCTAAAAAACTAAATCTTAAATCCTAAACCCTAAATCTGGAACCCTAGAGCACTAAAGCCATAGAAATTTAAACCCTAAATCCCTAGCCCCTAAACCCTAAACACAAAACACTAAACACTAAAACCCCCTAAACCTTAAACCCATAAAACCCTAAATTCTAAGACCTAAATCCTCAACACTAAACTCTAAATACTAAACCATAAATCGTAAACCCCCCTAAACCGTATACCCTTAAACCTGAGCCCTATACCCTAAACCATAATCTCTAATGCCTAGAACCAAAAACCAAAACCTTAAAAACTAAATCCTAAACCCTAAGCATTAAAACCTAAACCCTAAATCCTAAAACCCTGAGCCCCCTGAGACCTCTATACCCTTAGCCCTAAATCCTAATACCCTGAAATGTAGCCCATAAACCCTAATCACCTGAAATGCTAAACCCTAAAACCTAAACCCTAAATCACTAAATCATAAATCATAAACCCCTTAAATCATTAAACCCCCTAAACCTTAAACCCTTAACTCTGAAATATTAATCCCTAAACACTAAACCCTAAACTATAAATTGTAAACCCTTATCCCTATACCCTTAACCTATGAACATTATTCCCTTAGCCCTAAAAGCCTAATCCCTTAACCCTACAACCCTAAATCCTAATCCATAAACCCTAAATCCTAAAACCTTATCCATAAACCCATAAACCCCAAACCCCAAACCCTAAACCCTAAACAAAAACCCTAAAATATAAACCTTGAGACCTGAACCCTTAAGCTTATACCACTAAAAAAAAAACCCTAACACCCTAAAATCTAAACCGTAACACTCCTAAACCCTACATCCATAGCCCTAAAACCCTATACCCTAAACCATAAACCCTAAATGCTAAACACTAATCCCTAAACCATAAACCCTAAACCCTAAACCTTGACCCCTAAACCATAAACCCTATACCATAAACCCTAAACCCCAAACACTAAAACCCTAAACCCTAAATCCCTAAATCATAAACCCCCTAAGCCCTAAGCCCTAAGCCCTCAACCCTAAATGCTAAACCCTAACCCCTAAACCTCTAACCCTAAACCCGAAGCCATAAGCCATAAACCCTAAAACCTAAAACCTAAACCATAAAACTAAAAACCTAAAACCTAAACCCTAACCCTAAACCCTAAGCACTAAAAAGTACACCCATAAACACCCTAAGCACTAAGCACTAAACCGTAAACCCACTAAACCCTAAACACTAAACTCTGAGTCATAAACCCTTAAACCCTAAACCCCTAGCCTGAAAATCTCAACATTGAATAATAAACCGTAAACCCTATACCCTAAACTCTAAACCAATGAGCCCTAAACCCTATACCCAGAGAACGAAATCCCTTTTCCCTTAAGCCTAAACCCTAAACCATAAACTCTTAGATGTATCCCTAAACCCTAAACCCTTAACCCTAAATTATTTCCCCTAAGCCATAAACCTAAAATCCTAAACCCTAAAATTAAAAACCCTTTAAAACACTAAATAGTAAACCCTTAGCCGTAAACCCTAAATACCTATAGACTCAGACCTAAACTAGAAACTCTAAACCCTTAACCATGAGCCCTAAACCCTTAACCCTTAGCCGTTATCCCTAAAACACTAAACAACCCTTAACCCTAAATTCTTTCCCCTAAGCCATAAACCTAAAATCCTAAACTCTAAAATCTGAACCTTAAACCCTAAACTGAAAACCCTTTAAACCCTAAATAGAAAACCCTTAGACCTTAACCCTTAGCCCTTAAACCTTAACCCTGAGCCCTAAACCCTCAAAAACTAAACCCTAAATCCTGAGCTCTAAACCCTAAACACTAAATACCTAGCCCTAAAACAAAAACTCTAAACCCTAAACCCTCAATCTTAAACCGTAAAACCTAAGCCATAAATACTAAACCCAAAACTCTAAGAGATAAATCCTAAACCTTAAATCATAAATCCTAAAATCTAAATATTGAGCCCTAAACCCCAAACCCTAAACCCTAAACCCTAAACCCTAACACTAAACCCTAAACCCTAAATCCTAAATCCTAAACCCTAAACCCTGATACCTAAACCCTAAAACATAAACCTAAACCACCTTAACTCTATAAACTAAACACTTAGCCCTAACCCCAAAACTCTAAAACCTAAACTCTAAACTCTAAACCCTAAACCCTAAAACCTAAACATGAAAACCTAAACCCTAAACCCTTAGCCCTAAATACTAAACCCTAAACCGTAAACCATAAACCCTAAACCCTAAAACGTAATCCCTAAAAACTAAATCCTAAACCATAAAACCTAAACCATAAAACCTAAACCTTAAACACTAAAATATAAGCACTAAACAATAAACCTTAAACTATAAACCATGAACCCTAAACCCTAAACCTTAAGCCCTAAACCCTAAACCCTAAACCCTAAACCCTAAACCATAAACCCTTAGCCATAAACCCTAAACCCTAAATCCTAAACCCTAAACCCTAATCCTTAAACACTAAAACATAAAACCAAAACACTAAAATATAAACCCTAAACCCTAAACCTTAAACTGTAAACCTTGAACCCTAAACCCTGATCTGGCCTTAAACCATAAACACCCTAAGCCCTAAACACTAAATCCTTAACCCTAAGCCCTAAACCCTAAAATATAAACCCTAAATCCTTAGCCCTGAATCCTAAACCCTAAAGATGTAGCCCTAAACCCTAAACCATCAATCTTAAACCCTAAACCCTTAGCCATAAACCCTGAACATGAACATCTAAGCACTAAATCCTAAACCCTAAATCTTAAATCCTAAAACCTAAACATTGAACCATAAACCCAAAAATTTAAACATTAAACCCTAAACTCTAAACCCTAAATGCCCAAAAACCTAAATCCTAAACCCTTATCCCTAACCCCTAAACCCTAAAACCTAAAACCTAAACCTTGACCCCTAAACCCTAAACCCTAAACACTAAACCCTAAATCCTAAACCCTAAACCCTAAACACTAAACCCTAAATCTTAAACCCCATAAACCCTAACCGTTTAGCTCTAAACCATAAACTGTAAACCCTAAACCGTAAACCCTAAACCCTAGATCCTAAGAAATGAACCCTAAATCCTAAAACCCTAGCCATATAACAAAAACCCACAACCCTAATCCCTAAAACCTGAACACTTAGGTATAAAATCTAAACCCTAAACCCTGAAAACTAAACCCTTAACCTTAAACCCTTAGTCATAAACCCTAAACCATAAACCCTAAACAAAAAAGCTTGAAACATAAACCCTAAGGCCTGATCCCTTAACCATAAACCCAACAAAAAAAAATCCTAAACCATAACTCCCCTAAACCCTATACCCATAACCCTAAACCCTAAATGTTAAACACTAATCCCTAATACCTAAGACCTAAACCCTAAACCTTGATCCCTAAAAACTAAAAAGTAAACCAAAAACCCAAAATGCTTACCCATGAGCCCTAAACCCTAATACCTTAACCCTATACCCTAAACCCTAAACCACAAACACTAAAACCCTAAACTCTTAGCCATAAACCCCTAAACCATAAACCCCCTTAGAACTAAACAATAAACCCTAAACCCTTAGATTAAAACCCTAAACCCTAAATCATAAACCCAAAACCATAAAACCTAAACCATAAACTTGAAACCCTAAAACATAAACCCTAAACCCTAAACACTAAACATTAAACTGTAAAATATAAACCCTATACAATAAACTATAAACCCTACACCCTAAACCCTAAACCCTATACCTTAAGACCTAAACCCTTTACTATTAAACCTAAACCCTAAACTATAAACCCTAAACCCTAAACCCTAAAATATTTTCCCTATGCCCTAAACCTAAAACCCTAAACCCTAAAATTTGAACATCAAGCCCTAAACTAAAAAACCTTCTAAACCATAAATAGTAAACCCTTATCCCTAAAATCTAAACACTAAACCCTCATATCTAAACCCTAAACCCTATATAACCTAATCCGTAAACCCTTAAACCCTTAGTTCAAAAGCCTAAACACTAAACACTAAACCCTTAGCCATAAACCCTAAACTATTAACCCTAAACCCTAAACCAAAAACCTTGTCCACTAAACCACTAAAACCTAATCCCTAAACCCTAAACCATAAACCCTTAAACCTAAATTCTAAACCCTAAGCCCTAAACCCTAAGTACATACCCATAAAACCTAAATCTTAAACCCTAAACCCTTATCCCTAAATAATAATCCCTAAACCCATGAGCCCTAAATTCTATACCTTAAACCATAAACAATACACCATGAAACTTGATCCAAAATAAACCCTAAAAACTAAAACCTAAACCTAGAACCCTAAACTATAAAACCTAAACCATAAACCATAAACCCTAAACACTAAACCCTAAACCCTTAGCCTATAAACCCTAAACCCTAAACCCTAAACCCTAAACACTAAACCCTTAACCCTCAATCGTGAGCCCTAAATCCTAAACAATAAACACTAAACACTTAACCCTGAAACATAAACCCTAACCCATAAACCCTAAACCCTAAACCCTATACCATTAGCCCTAAATCCAAATCCCTGAACCGTAAACCATAAACCATAAACACTGAAAACCCTGAGCCCTTAACCCTAAACCCTAAACCCTAAATCATGAATCCTAAACCATAAACCCTAAAATTGAAATCTTAAACACTAAATACTAAACCCTAAACTATAAACCATAAACTAATATACCTAAACCCTAAACACTAAACACTATACCCTTAACCTTTAATCATAATACATAAACCCTAAACCCTAAATCCTAATCCATAAACCCTAAATCCTAAAAACCTAACTATAAACCCTAAACCCTTAGCTTTAAACCCTAAATCTCAAACCCCAAACCTTAAACCCTTAGTCCTAAACCATAAACCCTAAAACCTAAACCAAAAAACCTTAAAAAATAAACCTTGAGCCCTGGGCCCTTAACCTTAAACCCTAAAAAAACCTAAACCCTAAACCGTAACTCCCCTAAACCCTATACCCATAGCCCTAAACCCTAAACCCTAAACCTTAATCCCTAAAACCTGAAAAGTAAACCAAAAACCAAAAACCCTAAAAATAACCCTAAACACTCAGCATTGAGCCCTAAACCCTATACCCTATAGCCTCAACCCCAAACACTAAAACCATAAACCATAAACCCTAAACCCCTAAACCATAAAAACCACTTAGAACTAAATAGTGAACCCTAAGCCCTAATCCCTAAACCCTAAACCGTAAACCCTCAACCCAAAAACACAACACCCTAAACCCTACACCTTATACCATAAACCCTAAACCCTAAACCAAAAACCAAAAACCCTAAAACCTAAACCCTAAACCTTAAACCTTGAGGGCTAAATCCTACCCTCTAAACCCTAAACATTAAACCATAAACCCCCTAAACCCTAAATCCTAAACCCTAAACCCTAAACCCTAAACTTTAAGTTGTAAACCCTAAACCATTATACCTAAAATCTAAACCGTGATCAATAAACCGTAAACCCTAAACATTAAACCCTTTACCCTAATCTCTAAACACTTTACCCTTAACCCTAAACCCTAAAACATAAACCCTGAGCCCTAATTCTTAAACCATTAAACACTTTTCTATAAGCCCTAAACTTGAAACCCTAAACCCAAAAATTTGAACCTTAAACTCTAAACTAAAAACCCTCTTATCTTAAATAGTAAACCCTTAACACTAAACCCTAAACACTCAAACCTAAACCCTCACACCTAAACCATACATCCTAAAACCTAAATCATGAACATTAAACCATTAGCCATAAACCCTAAACCCTAAACTATAAACTCCATAAACACTTAATCCTAAACCCTTAGCCATAAACCCTAAACCTAAAACCCTGAACACTAAAAAAATAAAACCTAAATCCTAAACCCTAAACCCTAAACCTTAAACCCTAAAACATAAACCCTAAACCCTAAACCCTTAGCCCTAAACCCTAAACCCTAAATGCTAAACCCATCAAACCTAAACGCTAAATCTTTATCCGTTAAAAATTAAACCCTTAACCCATGATCCTAAAACTTTAAACTCTAAACCTTAAACCATCAACCCTAAACTTTGATCCCTAAAACCTAAACCCTAAACACTAAACCTTGAACCCTAAATCCTAAGCAGTAAACCTTAAACCCTAAATCTTAAATCCTAAACCCTAAACCCTAAACACTAAACCCTAAACCCTAAACCCTGAGCTGTAAACCCTAAACTCAACACACTAAACCCTTAATCGTAAAGTCTAAACACTAAAAGCTAAACCATAAAAACCATAAACCTTAAACCTTAAACTCCAAAGCCTAAACCTTGATCTATAAAACCTAAACCCTAAACCCTAAACACCAAATATCAAAACCTAAACCCTAAAAACTAATTCTTCAATCCTAAACCCTAAACCTTGAAATATGAGAACGAAACCCTAAACACTTGGCCCTAAACTCTAAACCCTAAACCCCTAGCCATAAACCCTAAACCCTAAACACTAAACCCTAAACCCTGAACCACCTAACCCCTAAATCTTAAACTCTAAGACCTAAATCATCAATGTTAAACCCTAAACAATAAATCGTAAATCATAAACCCCCTAAACCCTAATCTTTAATCCCTATAACCAAAAACCAAAACCTTAAACACTAAACCCTAAACCCTAAGCCTTAAAACCTAAACCCTAAACCATAAACTCTGATCCCTCAACCCTAAACCATAAACCCTGATCCCTCAACCCTAAACCCTAAACCTTGATCCCTCAACCCTAAACCCTAAACCCTATCTTATAAATACTTAGCCCTAAATCCTAATCCCAAAACCATTAACCATTAACCCTAAAGACAAAACCCTAAGCCCTTAACCCTGAAACCTAAACCCTAACCTCTAAACCCTAAATACTAAATCCTAAACCATAAACCCCATAAACCCTAAACCCTTAGTCATAAACCCTAAACTTGAAATCATAAACCCTAAACTTGAAATCTTAAACCCTAAACACTAAACCCTAAACTATAAACCGTAAACCCTTATCCTAACACCCTTAACCCTGAATACTATTCCCTTAACCCTAAACCCTAATCCATAAATCCTTAACCTGAAATCCTTAGCCATAAACCCTAAATCCTAAAACCCTATACATAGACCCCTTATCCTTAAACCCTAAAATCCAAAACCCCAAACCCTAAACCCTAAACCCTTAGTCCTAAACCCTATACGCTTACCCCTAAACCCTTAATCCTAAACCCTAAGCCATAAACACTAAACCAAAAACAATAAAATGTAAACCCTGAGACATGAACCCTTATCCTTAAACCCTAAAAACAAAACCTTAAACCTAAACCCTAAACCCTAAACCGTAACTCCCCTAAACCCTACAACCTAAACCCTAAACCCTAAACCTTAAATACTAAATGCTAAACATTAAGCCCTAAACAATAAAATATAAACCATAAATCATGAGCCCTAAACCCTAAACCCTAATGCTTGATCCCTAAAAAGTAAAAAGTAAACAAAAAACTATAAAACCTAAAACCCTAAACCCTAAACCCTTAAACCATAAACCCCCTTAGCATTAAATAGTAAACCGTAAGCCCCAAACCCTAAACCCTAAACCTCCAATCGTAAACCCTAAACTCTAAACTCTAAACCCTAAACCCTAAACTCTAAGTCGTAAACCCTAAACCCCTAACCCTTAAATCTAAACCCTTAACAAAAAACCATAAACCTTATACATTAAACCCTAAACCATGAGCCCTAATCCCTAAACCCTAAAATATAAACCCTAAACACTTTCCCTAAGCCATAAACCTGAAACCCTAAACCCTAAAATTTAAACCTTAAACCCTAAACTGACCCTTCGCGTAAACTTTAAAACCTATACACTCAAACCTAAACCCTAAACTCTAAACCCTATATAACTTGATCCCTAAACCATAAACCCTAAAACCTTAGCCACAAAGCCTAAACCTTTAACACTAATCCCTTAGCACTGAACCCTAAACTATAATACCCATAAACCCTATACCCTAAACCCTTAGTGATAAACCATAAACCCTAAACTAAAAACTTTACGCACTAAACCACTAAACAACTAAAACCTAAACTTTAAACACTAAATCATAAACCCTAAAATCTAAAAACTTAACCCCAAATCCTAAACCCTAAACCCTAAACCTTTTTCCATAAACCCTAAAGCCTAAAATCTAAACCCTAAACCAAAAAACCCTAAAGCCTAAACCATAAACCCTAAACCCTAAAAAACTAAACCCTCAAACCCTAAGCCCTGAACCAAAAACCCTAAACCCTAAACCTTAAACCCTAAACCCTAAATCATGAAACCTACATATTAAACGCTAAACCCTAAACCATAAATAATAAATATTAAACCTTAAACCCTGAGCCCTAAACCCTAAATCCTAAACACTAAACCCTAAACCATAAAGCCTGAATACTAGAACCTAAACCGTAAACCTCCTAAACCCTAAACCCTAAACCTTTAGCACTAAACCCTAAAACTTAAACTCTAAACCCTAAACCTTGAGTCATAAACCCTAAAACCTAAACCCCAAACACTAAATATTAAACACTAAACAGTAAAGACAAAATTTAAATACTAAATCCTAAACCCTGAGATCTGAGCACTAAACCCTAAACCATAGAATCTTAGCCCTAAAATAAAAATCGTAAACCCCTAGCCCTAAACCCTAAATGCTAAAGCCTAAACACTAAACCCTAAACTCTAAGCCCTAAATTCTCAATGCTAAACCCTAACAACTAAACTATAAATCCTAAACACTAAACCATAAACCCTGAGCCCTAAACCATAAACCATAATCCTTAAAAGTAAAAATTAAAACCTTAAACACTAAAGTCTTAACCATAAGCCTTAGAACCTAAACCCTAAACCCTAAATCATGAACCCTCGACCCTAAAACATAAACCCTCAACGCTATACCCTATATCATAAACACTCAGCCCTAAATCCTAATCTTCAATCGTAAACCATAAACCCTAAATAATAAACCTTGAGCCCTTAACCCTGAACCATAAACCCTAAACCTTGGTCCCTAAACCCTAAACCTTGAACTCTAAAAACTAAACATATAGCCCTAACCCCAAGACCCTAAAACCTAAAAACTAAACCCTAAACCCAAAACCCTAGACCCTAAACTCTGAATCCTAAACCTTGAAATCTAAAAACTAAACCCTTAGCCCTAACAACTAAACCCTAAACAATAAACTTCTTATCCAAAATGAGCCCCCCTACTCATTTTGTGGCTAACTCCTCTCATTCTTCCCTCTCTTGTGCCTTAGACATGATTTTTTGATTTTTAGGCACTGAAAACTTTCTAGAAATGACACCATTAGATATAGCTCTCTCTCAGTTTTCCAGAAAGGTAAAGTTTTCCTCCTAACTCCATGTATTTTCGAAGTTATGGCTCGATAGAGTTTTTGTGGGAAATTTTCCCTTGAAAAGCCTGCAGCCAATGAGAAGCCACCACGTGTCCAAGGAAGTGGTGGAGGTCGGAGGAAAAATTGGTTTTTTACCATGTTTTGGTGAAATTTCAAAAGGAAGATTTTTTTCTCGCAGGCCCACCGACGAATCAGGTGATTGCCACATGTCCAGGGGAAATTTAAAAAAATTTGGCTAAGTGTTGCGCATAGGAAAATTTTGAAGGAAGGGCCCGCGCCCAATAAAAATGTGCCACGTGTCTTATGTAGCCAGAATTTCAAAGTGCGGAGGAGAAGTTGGAATTTTGGCAAAGTGTTTCACCAAATTTCAATGAAGAAAGTTTTGGCCCACTACCCCCGCCGACTAATCAGATCAGGCCACGTGTCACCGGAGCCCAGAAAGGCAGAGCGCGGGAGGAAATTGGGATTTTTTCCCAAAATTTGTGCACAAAAGTAAAAGTGTTTGTGGATGGCCCGCAACCAATGAAATGCCGCCACGTGTCTCAGACCGGTGGGGGGTGGGGAGAATTTGGGAAATTTTCCCAAAGGGAAAAATGAAGGAAATTTTAAAAGGCAAAATCATGCCCCCAAGATACGAGCCAATAGAATCTCACCACATGTCCAGGTGGCGTAAAAAATCAAGGAAAATCTCGCATGAAAAAATTCGAAGGGGCAAACCCGCATCCAATGAGACACTGCCATGTGTCCAAGTCAAAAATAATCAAAGCGGCCCATGAAAAATTTAGGAAGGAGAGGCCCGCATCCAATCAGTGCACGCCACGTGGCCTCAACTCACCAGCCTGGCAGGGATTTTTTTAAAAATTTCCCAAAGGGCAAATTAGAGGAAAATGGAGTAGGATGGGCCGGTGCCCAATAAAAATGTGCCACGTGGCATCTGGAATGGTAGAGCGTGGGGATTTTTTGGGAAATTTTCCCAAATTCAAAAAAGGTGAAAAAATTCAAATTTTCACCTGCCAATCCAATTTGGCCCTTTTTTGCCCTAAAATTTCAAATGGCCATATCTTTCGATCAAGAGATCAGTTTTTTCACGTTCTTGATATCAATGGAAAACTGGTGAAATTCTCTAAAATATTTCAGGATAATTTTTTCTTTTTGATGGATTTTTGATAGAGAAAAATGAAAAACGCCTCTAGCATGTGGTTATGGACAGAAATGACATTTCAACCACCATTTTTAATGAAGAATGGCTCGTGTTCACTCCCAGCATGGCTAAAAATGTCAGGGCATGGGCCTATAAGGAAGACCATGCTATTTTAATCACATTTTGGTCAATTTTTGAATCCCTTCCATGTTTTCCCATGTTTCTCTCTCCTGGGCTCGTCCCTTGTACTGTAAAAGCTAGATTTGGCTCATTTTCAAAGGGTTGAAACATTTTTTGTGTATAATAGGCTTCCTTTTTCACCTTGGAAGTGATTTGGTGGAATATTAGACCTTTTCTAAGAACTGTAACCTATTTTTTACCTCTCAGGTGTTGTAATGCATGTATTTTGATATTAAAATGACAATGTAAACTCTGTGAATGAGTTTCAATCCTCTACTTATGTTGTTTGCTTCCTTTCTGATCTTTCATTACATGTCATCAGTTTGTGCAAGATGTTTTGTTTCATTTCCATGATTTGTGTCAATCTGTAAAAGTAAAAAATGCTCACCACTCCTTTGGTGCATCACCTTATTAGCATTAGTTTTAGTTTTTTACATCCTCTATCTTTGACCCTTTGAAATTTAGAGTAAGATTAGGAAAATAAACTTCTGTAACTTGTAAGTGATAAATCTGATCAGAGGAGTTAAGGAACCAGCCTCTAATATGGAGATTCCTTTCCCATTTTACAAGTCCCACAATTGGGGAAAGGATTCAATGTTGTGCAATCACACTGGATGCTTAGTATGATCAAACTAGAAATATGATCAACATCCAGGGGTGCTACTGATTTGCAACAATAGTTTTGGCATGCCCGGTGGGACTTAGAAGTCTTCATCTTCATTGCAAGAAAATTGATGTGCATTTGTTGCAAGTTTCTTACTTTAAAGAGCTATAAATTACACATCTGGTGACTCCAAGGAAGAAGAATTAGATAGTTTTAGCAGTATAAGCCTGAAAAAACTCATGAGAAGAATCACCACAAGGTCAAGAGTTGGAGAAGAAGAGGTGTTGTTTGAGTATCTACAGTTATCTCCAAGAAGAAGGCAAAGAGGGAGGAGAATTCAAAGGTCTCCATCTCTACCAAATAGAATTCTCTCAACTCCTCCACCTGGTAGGCCTTTCATTCAATCAACAAGGGTTCTAAGGCCAATCACAGAACCCAATCCCAATTGTAGCCTTGAAGAACATCCCATACTTTACTGGAGAGAATCATATTACTCCTGGTGATCATGTCAAGGATATTGCTAACATTTGTGCAATCCATGAGATCAATGAGATGCAAGTTACTGTCAAATTGCTGGCATCTTCATTCAAAGGGAAAGCTTTGCAATGGTTTAGGAGTCTTGCCTCAAGTTCTATTCAAAATTGGAATCAGTTATGCATAGCCCTCCATGAGTAGTTCAGAGAGAAGGGAGAAAACTTGTCCCTTTTGGAGAAATTGACAACCATCAAGAGAGCTCCCAATGAGTAGCTGACTGATTTTAACTTCAGATTTCAAAGGACTTGGGAGAGAATTCCAGTGGCAGTCAGGCCAACAACAGAAGGTACTTTCCTTTATTACCTTAAAGCTTTAAATTCTAATATCTCTATGTTAATTCAATCCATGGGAGGCACAACTATCCCCATTGCTTATAACATTGCTATTAGAGCTGAAAACTATTTGATTTAAGCTGGTAAGCTAGCTCCTAGGCCTCCAATGTCACTATTTCCAATTCTAGAGAGCCCAAACACTAATCAAATGCCTAATTTAGCTCTTATCCCCACTCCTAGAAATCAGAATTCAAGTGAAGCTTCTACTTCATCTTTTAGTGCCTCAAATGAACTTCAAGAAGTCATGAAGCAATTGTAAAATTTAGGTAATGAGCTGGTTACACTCAAGAGACAACAAGCCCAAGGTTTTAGACCTTCCTTCTAGCCTCAAGCTCAGCCTAACAGGTAGCCATATCAACCCCAAAGACCACCCAATCTAGCTACAAATCGTAATCAAGCAAGGCCTCCCACCAACAGACCATTTCAGCCCTATAATCCCACTACATCTACCTCTAAAGCATTAGTGCCAGTAAAAAATAATATAGCTCAAGAGTATGATTGGTGTTTCCCATGCAATGAACCTCATAACCAATCTATGTGATTCAACGATGCTTTGAATCAAGCATTAATGGTGACAACAACCGGTGTGGAGGGTGAAGGTAGTCAAGGAAATAGCCAACAACAAGACACATTCCAGCAGTAATCAACTCCAAATGATGCCACACTTGTAAAATGGTAGGTAGAAGATTTTTGTGGCATGAATCAAATGGTTTCCCAAAGTTTTGTAACCAACATAAGGTCAAAGAGGAGAAATTTGGGTGAAGAATATCCATTAGCCCCAAGCAATCCTCAATCTTCTATTACTTCACAAACTATTGGCAAACTAAATTCAATCCCAAACACATAAGGGCTGCCCAAAAATAGCTCCTAAACCAACCCAAATGCCAGTTGCTGATGCCCATGTGCAAGGAATGAATGTGCAGGCCAAGGGACAACAGAGAGATGCTTCATCTCCATTCAATATCATTGATCAGATGAAGAAGACAAATGTAAACATATCAATGTGGGAATCACTATCTATCCCAGGCTAAAGAGACTTGCTACAAGCTGCCATGAAGGACTGGTCAACTTCAAATCAGCGGGTCCAAATGCAAGAGAAGGTTCTCATAAATGTTGCCCAGCCTGAGGGGAATCATGGAGGGTAACAAGGTAAGATGTTGAAGCCCCCTCCATTCTATGTTTCATTGATCATTGGGAATCAATTATTACACAATTACATGATTAATTCTGGGGCAAGTAGTTCAGTAATGCCCAAGAAAATAGCTGATCAGTTGGGAATTCAGTTTGAAGCCATATTCAAAGGGGTAGTGCAATTAGATGGGACAGTAGTAACAATAGTTGGAGTGATTAAAAAATTAAGTCTTACTTTGTATGCATGTCCCAACATTGTTATTTTGTAAGATGTCTCGGTAATAGACCTTCCTCCACTCTTTGCCCTATGTCTGTCAACGGATTTCACAGCCAAGACTGGAGGTTACTTATCTATTGATTGGTCACACATGTTATTCAAGACAAGATATGGAACTAAAGCCACAATCAGATCTGAGCCTATTGCAAACTTTCACATTGAGCCTTACGCTCCAAGCCAAATCAAAACCAATTGTTCAGAGTTTGATCCAAGCACTGATGAAGCTGACACAAAGGTAGGAAGCATCCCAGATCAACTCTTGATGAATGGGTAAACAAGGTGCATGATTTTTATCCTTATCAAGAAATAAAAGAATATGAGTTAGGAGTCTATTGCATGCATGAAGAAAATCAGCCTGTTCCTAGCATTACCAAGCCAGACCACAAGGATGACAATGAGGTATGGTAGTTTTTTTTTATGGATCAAGGAGTAAACAAGGTGCAGGAGGGGAAGCTATGCTTGTTTCACCTCAAGGAGTGAAGTATTATTTATCTTTTAGATTTTAGTTTGCATGCTCTAATAACACTGCTGAGTATGAAGCCTTGATACAAGGATTGCATTGGTCAATCAAGAGAGGAATAAAGAACTTGTAAGTCTTCGGTGACAGTGAGTTGATTGTCAACCAAGTTAAGGGGTAGCATGCTGTCAAGAATGATCTACTCAAATGCTACAAGAACAGGGTGTGGGACCTCATTGAATATTTTGAGGGCTTTAGCATAAAATTCATTCCTAGAAAAGAGAACCAAGCTGCTGACAGGCTTGCAGCAGTAGGGGCAGCCTTTGATGTTGTTGAAAGCATTCAAAAGGACAAAGTATAGCCAACCATCCATGTGATTGTGAGGCCTTCGGTGCCAGAAAATAATGTAAGTTGGCAAGTGTTTGAAAATGATCAGCAAATCATCCATTTCTTGCAAGAAGAGGCTAATTTTTCAACTAATAATCAAGAAAAGTTAGGGCAGTAGAATGGTGACCAAGTCCATTTTCAATCCTAATGATTAGTTCAGGAAGGAGAAAGCAAACATCTAATTTAAGGGAGAAGATTCAGTGTCCATCTCAGTAGAAGGAGGCAAATCACTCCAAATTGGTAAGATGACAACTGAGCAAGAAAGGTATGAGTTCATACAGCTTTGTCAAGAATTCCCTGATGTGTTTGCTTGGAGCTATGAGGATTTGAAAGGTTTCAATCTTGAGTTAGGTCAACATACCATTGAATTGGATCCAAGAACTAAACCCATCAGGTAAAAACAAAGTCCAGTCAACCCCCACATATAGCCCCTCATGAGAAAAGAATTGAATAAGTTAATAGAATCAAGAATCATATTCCCTATCAAGCATTCTAGTTGGGTAGCCAACTTGGTTCCAGTAAGAAAGAAGATTGGGGAAATCAGATTGTGTGTTGAATTCAGAGATTTGAATAGAGCATCTCTCAAGGATCATTATCCACTTCCTTCTATGGAGCAAATTTTACAAGTTGTTGCTGGCTCTGAGAGGTTTTCATTACTTGATGGCTATTCAGGGTATAATCAGATTATGGTGAAGGAAGAAGATCAATTCAAGACAGCCTTTACAACCAAATGGGGAACTTATGTGTACAGGAAAATGCCATTTGGGCTATCCAATGCTAGAGATACTTTCCAAAGAGCAATGGACATGGTATTCAAATGTTTGATTAACAACATTGTACTGATATATCTTGATGATATCACTATTTTTTCAAAAAATACAGCAGACCACCTCTTTCATTTGAGACAAGTGTTACAAAGGTGTAGAAGATTTGGAGTATCCTTGAATCCTAAAAAGTGTATTTTTCTAGCCCATGAAGGAAAACTCCTTGGCCACATTGTCTCCAAAGAAGGATTAGAAATTGATCCAGAAAGAGTTGAAGCCATAAGATAGCTACCATCATGAAGCCACAAGAAAGCCCTTCAAAGTTTCTTGGGGAGAATAAATTTTGTCCAGAGGTTTATCCCAAATTTTTCAGCCCTAGTCAAGCCTATCACCAAGATGTTAAAGAAAAGCATGGATTTCAAATGGAAAACAGAAGGAAAGGAGAGTTTTGAGGCAATCAAAGAATCCATCTCTCAAGCCCCAACTCTCATCAACCCATATTTCTCCAAGGATTTCATCCTCTATGCATTTGGGGGTGATGATACAATTTCTGCAATTTTGGTACAGCATAACAAAGACAATGATGAGTAGCCAATTAATTTCTTTTAGCAAAATCCTAGAGGACTATGAGGTGATATATTCTTTCATTGAGAAGCATGTTCTTGTAGTAATAAGAAGCTTGAAGAAATTCAAGAATTTAGTCTCAAACAATAAGGTCCAATTGTTGGTTTCTCATGTGGGAGTTAAAGACTTCCTTCTCAACAAAGACTTGAATGAAAAGAGAGCAGGTTGGATTACTCGTGTCATGGAGTATGACATTAAGATCAAAGTCACCAATTTGGTTAGAGGGAAAGGATTGTGTGAGCAGTTGATTTTGAGCAAACAAAAGGAAGCATGCAATGAGAAGGAGGTTGTTTTGGCATTGCAAGACAACCATGAGCAAGGAAGCACTCAAGAGGAAAATAATGGTGCCCCTATTCCTTGCTGGACCCAAGATATAATGCACTTCCTAAGCACAGGCCTATGCCCTCCTGAGATGAACAAGACCAAAAGAAGACACTTCAGATTGCAGGTTGTCCCGTATGCCCTTGTTGATGGTGTTTTGTTCAAAAGAGATGTGAATGGAGTACTGCTGAGATGCATCGGTACAAATCAAATTCATAGGTTGTTGGAAGAGTTCCATGGTGGACTAGATGGTGGTCATTTTGCACCAAGAGTGATAGCTCTAAAGATCATGAGGAGTGGCTATTATTGGCCTAAGGTTTTCAGTGATTGTTATGCATGGATCAAGAGGTACAAGAATTGTGCATTCTTCACAAGTAAAGAAAGGCTAGCTTCCCTTCCATTGTATCAAATTTTAGTTAACCAGTCATTCATGCAATGGGGTTTAGACTTCATTGGAGTCATTAATCCCAATTCAAGCCAAGGGCACAAATGGATTCTAATAGCAACAGATTATTTCACCAAGTGGACTGAAGCAGTAGCACTCAAGGAAGCAAATGAATCTAGTATCCTATATTTCTATGAGGGAATTGTTGTTGCAGGCTCATAGAACCCCTGGATGTAGATCAAGCTTCTAGCTTGATCACTCTAGCATCCAGTGTGATTGCACAACATGGAAACCTCTCTCCAAGTGTGGGACTTGTTGAACTGAGAGAGGAATCTCTAGATTAGAGGCTGGTTCCTCAAACTCCTCTGATTAGATCTAATGCTTACACAACTACAGAAGTTCAGATCCTAATCCTACTCTAAATTATAAGGAGACAGGGATAGAAGTGCAAAAATTGAAACTAACTAAAGATGGTGATGCACCAAAAGGAGTGGTGAATATTTTTGTCATGCAAATAGACACAAACCAAAGATTGCAACATAAAAAACATACACAGGATGATAAGATATAATTTAGGATCTGAAATGAAGTAAATAATACAAACAAAGGACTGAAACCCATTCACAAAGCTTGCATTATCATTTCCAATGTCAAAACTACTGCATTACAACCTCAGAGAGGTAAAAAGCTGTTATAGTCTTTGAAGAGGTCTGATTCTTGCAACAATCACTTTCTGGAGGTGAAAGAAGAAGATTGCTATGCCAAAAAATGTTCCCCATTTGGTTGTGAAGGCTGTCTTGAACTGGTCTTCTTCCTTCACCATAATCTGATTGTAGCCTGAGTAGCCATCAAGCAACGAGAACTGTTATCCAATTTTCACCCCAGGGTAAAATTAGATAACAATGCATTAAATTCTCAAGCCCCAAGTAAATAGATTGGTTCAGGGCAAAAAATCATGTTTTTAGGGTCCCCTCAAATTTTTTCTAACTCCCCTGTCCAAGAAGAAGAGAGCAAGTTCTGAGAAAAGGTGAAAAAGTTGCTGAAAACAAGCTTGGGCCAGGAAAAATCATGAAAAATGGCTAAGTCCTAGTTCTCGCAATAGTCAGGACATGAGGGACATCTGGGCACGAATTGGCCGAAAGGCCGCCAAGGAGTCTGCAGAGCAAAGGGACATCTGGGCCGAAAGGACGTGAGGGACGCGGAAAGCCGGTTCGGCCGAATGAGAAAGAAAATCGACTAACTGCTGAGTGGCACAGTTGGGACATTTGGGCCGTGGGGACGTGAAGGACGTGAACCGCCCGGATCGGCCGGTGCAGAGAACTTCAGTTCGGGACATCTGGAACAGAGGGACGTGGATAGCCGAGAAAGCCAAGAGCTAATCAGATCATGTCAAGTGTCATCGGTAGAAAAGGGACAGGGAAGCCTGAATAGGGCGGATCAGAAGTTTTTATCCCAAACAGCACTGGGACATTCGGGACAAAAGAATGCGGTGGATGTGAAAAGCCAGCAGACCTAGAGACCAATCAAATCACGACACGTGTCACAAGGGGGAAACGTCCAAAAGTTCAAAGGGCGAGGTTTCAAGCATTGGCCCGAGCCAATAGGAATTGGACACGTGTACAATGGAATAGGGAAGCTAAAAGTAAAGGAAGACCCCGCCCCCCTGTCCTCCAATCAATGCATGTCACGTGTCCCCAGTGGCGGGGGCACGGGGGAAAAGTGAAAAATGTTCCAAAATCACAAAAAAGTCAAAATTTTCAAAGAAAACCCACGGGTGAGCAAAGGAGAGAGAATTATGCATCCAATCAGTGCTTGACACGTGTCATCCAGGTGGCAGAGCACGGGAAAGATTTCAAAACACATTTTCACCTATTTTGTGCCCTAAATCTTCAGATCTCCATATCTTTTGATCCAGAGCTCATATTTGTATGTTCTTTATATCAACGGAAAGCTTATGAAATTATCTACATGATTCTAGGGTTGATCATGAATTTTCGTGTAGTCTAGAGAGAGAAAGTTAAGAAATGGATCTGACATGTGTTCATGACCAGAAGTGACATTTCAGCGACCAAATTAATGCAGAATGGGTCGCATTCTCCTCCAAATCGGTTAAAAATGACAGGGTATGGGTTTGTAAGGTCCCCCATGCCATTTTAATGCATCTGTAGTCAAGGAGGAATGGGCTCTCATGTGTTTTTGTATGTTTCTGTCTCCTGGGCTCGACCCATGCAATGTAAAAGCCAGATTTGGCTCATTTCTAAAGGGGAACATTTTTTGGACATAGCAACATCTTCTTTACCTCCTGCAAGTGATTGTTTGAAGAATCAAACCTCTCCAAAGACTATAATAGTTTTTTACCTCTCTGATGTTGTAATGCAATGATTTTGACACTGGAAATGATAATGCAAGCTTTGTGAATGAGTTTCAGTCCTTTGTATTATTTGCTTCATTTCATATCCTAAATTATATCTTATCAGCCTGTGTATGTTTTATGCTGCAATCTCTGGTTTGTGTCTATTTACATGACAGAAATGTTTCACCACTCCTTTTGGTGCATCACCATCTTTAGTTAGTTTCAATTTTTACATTTCTATCCCTGTCTCCTTGCAATTTAAAGTAGGATTAGGATCTGAACCTCTGTAGTTATGCAAACATAGATCTAAATCAGAGGAGTTTGAGGAACCAGCCTCTAATCTGGAGATTCCTCTCTTAGTTTCATAAGTCCCACACTTAGAGAGAGGTTTCCATGTTGTGCAATCACACTGGATGCGAGAGTGATCAACCTAGAAGCCTGATCTGCATCCAGGGGTGCTGTATGTAACAACAAGTTTTGGCACACCCAGTGGGACACCAGAGGTCTCATTTTTATTGCAGCAAGGTTGATGTGCATCTACTGCAATTTTCTTGCTTAAAAAGAGCTATTATTTGCATATCTGACAACTCCAAGGGGAAGAATCGACTGGTTTCAGCAGTGCAGGCCTAAAAACTCATGAGAAGAATCACCACAAGGTCAAGAGTTGGAGAAGAAGAAGTGCTATTTGAATACCTACAATTATCTCCAAGAAGAAGGCAAAGAGGAAGAAGGATTCAAAGGTCTCCATCTGCACCAAACAGAACTCTCTCAACTCCTCCACCTGGTAGGCCTTTCATTCAGTCAACAAGGGTTTTAAGACCAATCAGAATGGCTCAAAACAATCCCTACGTAAACTTCACAGGTAGCAGCCCACTTGCCCTCAATGCACAACATCCGGTTCCTATTGCAGCCTTGAAGAGCGTTCCCTACTTCACTGGAGAAAATCAGACTACTCCAGGTGATCATGTTAAAGATATTGCTAACCTTTGTGATATCCATGAAATCAATGAAATGCAAGTGGTTGTCAAGTTACTGGCATCTTCATTCAAGGGTAAAGCATTGTAATGGTTTAGAAGTCAGGGAGCTGGTTCTATCACAAACTGGAATCAGCTGTGTATTACACTTTATGAGCAATTTGGAGAGAAGGGAGACAACTTGTCTCTTTTGGAGTAGCTAACAACTATCAAAAGATCTCCCAATGAGTAGCTGACCGATTTCAACTTCAGATTTCAAAAGACTTGGGAGAGAATTCCAGTGGCAGTCAAGCCAACAGCAGAAGGTGCTTTTCTTTACTATCTCAAAGCTTCAAATTCTGATATTTCTATGTTGATTCAGTCCATGGGAGGCATAACTATCCCTATGGCTTATAGCATTGCCATTAGGGCTGAAAATTGTTTAATCCAAGCTGGAAAACTTGCCCCTAGACCTCCCATGCCAATGTTTCCAAGTTTTGAGAGCCCAAACACCAATCAAGCACCTAATTTGGCTCCTTCTCCCACTCCTAGAAATCAGAGTTCAAATGGAGCTTCCACTTCATCTCCGAGTGCCCCAAATGAGCTTCAAGAAGTCATGAAGCAATTACAAAACCTAGGTAATGAGCTGGTTACTCTCAAAAGGTAGCAAGCCCAAAGTTTTAGACCTTCTTATCAACCCCAAGCTCAGCCTAACAGGTAGCCTTACCAACCACAAAGACCACCTAACCTAGCTGCAAATATGAATCAAACAAGGCCTTCTGCCAATAGACCATTTCAGCCATATAATCCAAATGCCATATCTGCCTCTAAGGCATTGGTGCCAACACAAAACAACATTGCTCAAGAATATGACTGGTGTTTTCCATGCAATGAGCCTCATAACCAATCCATGTGCTTCAATGGTGCTTTGAATCAAGCACTAATGGTGACAACTACTGGTGAGGAGGGTGAGGGCAGTCAAGGAAACAGTCAACAACAAGAAACATTCCAGCAGCAATCAGCCCCAAATGACACCACATTGGTAAATTGGCAAGCAAAGGATTTCTGTGGCATGAATCAAATAGTTTCTCAAGGTGTTCCAGCCAACACAAGGTCAAAAAGGAGGAATTTTGGTGAAGAACAACCATTAGCCCCAACCAATCCACAACCTTCCATGGCTCCACAAATGATTGGCAAGCAAAGTCCAGTTTTAAATGCACAAGGGCAGCCAAGAACAGCTCCTAGGCCAACTCAAATACCAGTTGTTACTGCCCATGTGCAAGGAGTGAATGTGCAAACCAAGGGACAGCAAAAGGATACTTCATCCCCGTTCAGTATCATTGATCAGATGAAGAAGACTAACATCAATATATCAATGTGGGAATCTGTATCTATCCCAGGCCAAAGAGATTTACTGCAAGCTGCCATGAAGGACTGGCCAACTTTGAATCAGCAAGTTCAGATGCAAGACAAAGTGCTTACAAATGTTTCCCAGCCTGAGGGAAATCATGGAGGACAGCAAGGTAAGATGTTGAAGCCCCCTCCTTTCTATGTTTCATTAATCATTAGAAATCAGCTAGTGCACAATTGCATGATTGATTCCAGGGCAAGTAGTTCTGTCATGCCTAAATAAATAGCTGATCAGCTAGGGATCTAGTATGAAACAACATCCAAAGGGGTAGTGCAGCTGGATGGGACAGCAGTAGCAACAGTTGGAGTGATTAGAAACTTGAGTCTTACCTTGCATGCATGTCCAAATGTTGTTGTTTTACAAGATGTATCAGTCATAGACCTTCCACCACTCTTTGCCCTTTGCTTGTCAAGGGACTTCACAGCCAAGATTGGGGGATATTTGTCTGTTGACTGGTTTCACATGCTGTTCAGAACAAGGTATGGAACTAAGGCTACAATCATGTCAGAACCTATTACAAACTTCCACATGGAGTCTTACGCTCCAAGTCAAATTAATGCCAATTGCTCAGCATTTGATCAAGAGGATCACCCAAGTACTGATGAATCTGACACTAAGATTGGAAGCATCTCGGATCTAACTCTTGATGAATGGGCAAACAAGATACATACATGTATTTGATCCCTATCAAGAAGTAGAAGAATCTAAGCTAGGAGTCTATTACATACACGAAGAAAATCAGCCTATTCCTAGCATCACCAAGCCAAACCACAAAGATGACAATGAGGTATGGCAGTTATTTTTCGATGGATCAAGGAGTAGATAAGGTACAGGAGGTGGAGCTATGCTTGTTTCACCTCAAGGAGTAAAGTACTATTCAGCTTTTAGATTCTAGTTTGCATGCTCCAATAACACTACTAAATATGAAGCCTTGGTGTAAGGGATGCATTGGGCAATCAAGAAGAAAATAAAGAACTTCCAAGTCTTTAGTGATAGTGAATTGATTGTAAATCAGGTCAAGGGACAACATGCTGCCAAGAGTGATCTACTCAAGTGTTACAAGAACAGGTTGTGGGACCTCATGGAAGATTTTGAGGGTTTTGGCATCAAATCCATTCCTAGGAAGGAGAATCAAGCTGCTGACAGGCTTGCAGCAGTAGGGGCAGCCTTTGACATTGTGGAAAGCATTCAACAAGACAAGGTATAGCCAAACATCCACATGATTGTGAGGCCTTTAGTGCCAGATAACAATGTCAGTTGGCAAGTGTCTGAAAATGACCAACAAATCATCCATTTCTTGTAAGAAGAAGCTAAGTTCTCAGCCAAGAATCAAGAAAGATTGGAACAACATTATGGTGACCAAGTAGTACAGCTGAGAACTAACAAGCTGCCCAAAGGACTTATCACTTTGGAGTCCATTTTTAACCCCAATGATCAGTTTAGAAAGGAGAAAGTAAACATTCAAGTCAAGAGAGAGGATTCAGTATCCATCTTGGTAGAAGAGAACAAACCATTACAAATTGGAAGGATGACAACTGAACAAGAAAGCTATGAGTTCATAGAAATGTGTCAAGAGTTCCCTGACGTGTTTTCTTGGAGCTATGAAGAATTGAAAGGTTTCAATCCCAACCTAGCTCAGCATACCATCAAATTGGATCCAAATACTAAGCCTATCAGGCAGAAACAAAGACCAGTCAATCCACACATGGAGCCTCTCATGAGGAAAGAATTGGACAAGCTGATTGAGTCAAGGATCATATTTCCAATCAAGCATTCTAGTTGGGTTGCCAACTTAGTTCCAGTCAGAAAGAAAAGTGGAGATATCAGATTGTGTGTTGACTTCAGAGACTTGAATAGAGCTTCTCTCGAGGACCATTACCCACTCCCTTCTATGGAGCAAATATTGCAAGTTGTAGCTGGTTCAGAAAGGCTCTCATTGCTTGATGGCTACTTAGGCTACAATCAGATTATGGTGAAGGAACAGGACTAGTTCAAGACAACCTTCACAACCAAATGGGGAACTTTTACATACAGGAAAATGCCATTTGGGCTGTCCAACGCTGGTGCTACCTTCCAAAGGGCAATGGACATGGCATTCAAAGGCTTGATTAACAATGTGGTGCTGATTTACCTTGATGACATCACTATTTTTTCCAAAAATGCAGTAGACCACCTCTCTCATTTGAGGTGGGTCTTCATGAGGTGCAGGAGATTTGGAGTGTCTTTGAATCCTAAGAAGTGCATCTTTCTTGCACATGAAGGAAAGCTCTTTGGCCATATTGTTTCCAAAGAAGGATTAGTAATTGATCTAGAGAGGGTTGAAGCCATAAGAGCACTACCATTTCCAAGCCACAAGAAAGCCCTTCAGAGTTTCTTGGGAAGGATAAACTTTGTTCGGAGGTTTGTCCCAGATTTTGCAACCCTAGTCAAGCCCATCACCAAAATGTTAAAGAAGGGCATGGCTTTCAAGTGGATAGCAGAAGGCAAGGAGAGTTTTGAAGCAATCAAAGAAGCCATCTCCCAAGCACCAACTCTCATCAACCCAGACTTCTCCAAGGATTTCATCATCTATGCATTTGGAGGTAATGACACTATCTCTGCCATTTTGGTACAGCAGAACAAAGATAATGATGAGCAGCCAATTGCCTTCTTAAGCCAGAGCCTAGATGACTATGAGGTGAGGTACTCTTTTATTGAAAAGCATGTACTTGCAGTAATCAGAAGCTTGAAGAAATTCAAGCATTTAGTCTCAAACAACAAGGTCCAGTTGCTGGTCTCACATGCTGGGGTTAAGGACTTCCTCCTCAACAAGGATTTGAATGAGAAAAGGGTAGGTTGGATCACTCGTGTCATGGAGTATGACATTGAGATTAAGATCACCAAGCTGGTAAGAGGGAAAGGATTGTGTGAGCAGTTGGTTTTGGGGAAGCAAAAAGAAGTATGTAATGAAGAAGAGGCTGTTTTGATAGTCTAGGACAGCCATGAGCCAAGTGGTAATCAAGAAGAAGACAATGTTGCCCCCACTCCTTGCTGGACCGAAGGCATTATGGACTTCCTAGGCATAGGCCTATGCCCTCCAAAGATGAACAAAACTCAAAGAAGACACTTCAGATTGCAGGTTGTCCCGTATGCCATTGTTGATGGAGTTTTGTTCAAAAAATATGTGAATGGAGTACTGCTGAGGTGCATTAGCACAGATCAGATTCAAAGGGTGTTGGAAGAGTTTCATGGTGGACCAGCTAGTGGTCATTTTGCACCAAGAGTGACAGCTCTAAAAATCATGAAGGCTGGTTATTATTGGCCTAAAATCTTTAGTGATTGCTATACATGGATCAAGAGGTGTAAGAGCTATGCATTCTTCACAGGGAAAGAGAGACTTGTTGCCCTTCCATTACATCCAATATCAGTTGACCAGCCATTCATGCAATGGGGTTTGGACTTCATTGGAGTCATCAATCCCAATTCAATCCAGGGGCACAAATGGATTTTGACAGCCACAGACTACTTCACTAAATGGACAGAAGCAGTAGAACTCAAAGAGGCAAATGAGTCTAGCATCTTAGACTTTTATGAGGGGATAATAACCAGATTTGGTGTACCTGCCACAATAATCTCTCATAATGCATTGGAATTCATTAGATCTAAGGTGATTGAGTGGGCTGTCAAGAACGATATTTACCTAAGCACTTCATCAAACTATTACCCCCAAGGTAATGGCCAGGCTGAGTATACAAACAAGAACTTGTTGAGGATCATTAGGAGGACTCTTGACGAGAATCAAAGGTCTTGGCATACCAAACTGAAATCAGCCTTATGGGCTGATAGGATAACTCCCAAAAGATCCACATATAACTCTCCATTCAAACTTGTCTATGGAAGAGAGGCAATCTTGCCCATGTCACTGGAGTTACCAACATTGGAACTCATGAAGCAGTTGGATTTGCTTGAATTTGAGCCCATGGAGGTGAGGTATGCAGAGTTGATGGAGCTGCAAGAGATCAGAAATCAGGCATCCCAAGCAATGGAAAAGGATCAAGCTTTGACCAAGAAGACCTTTGATAGAAAGGCCAAGGATAGATTTTTTCAAGTTGGAGATCTAGTGTTGAAATGAGATGTGGATAGAGAAAAACTGGGAAGGCATTCAAAATTTGATGCCATTTGGAGTGGCCCATACATGGTCACTGAGTGCAAGAACAACAATGCTTTCTAATTGGCCTCATTGGATGGTGAAGAACTGCAGATTCCAGTCAATGGAATCTATCTCAAGTGTTGTTTCTAGAGGGAAGTTCACTACCTTGTAAATATTAGATTAGATTTTCATTCCTCCAAGTTCTTGTGCACATTGTTTTGATGTAGGTTAGTTTGTTTTCCCTAAATGCTTTGGCACCGCTTGCTACCCATGGAGATGTTTTGCAGTCTTTGCTTCCATTAGGTGATATTCCATCTTCCTCTTTGCACATACTAAGTCAATAGGGTTCTAAACTGAACATTTGATAACTCCATGCCCAATGGACTGCTTCAGGTAACTGGTATCTTCTACCTAGCAGGCAGGTAACCCAATGAGTCACCAAATTATTATATAATTTTCACTCCCAGGGTAAAATTAGATAACACTGCATTAAATTCTCAAGCCCCAAGTAAATAGATTGGTTCAGGGAAAAAAATCATGTTTCTAGGGTCCCCTCAGATTTTTTCTAACTCCCCTATCCAAGAAGAAGAGAGCAAGTTCTGAGAAAAGGTGAAAAAGTTGCTGAAAACAAGCTTGGGCCAGGAAAAATAATGAAAAATGGCTAAGTCCTAGTCCTCGCAACAGTCAGGACATGAGGGACATCTGCGCGTGAATTGGCCGTAAGTCCACCAGGCTGTCTGCAGAGCAAAGGGACATCCAGGCCGAAAGGAAGCGCGGGACACGAAAAGCCAGTTCGGCTGAAGGAGAAAGAAAATCGACTAACTGCTGAGCGGCACAGTTGGGACATTTGGGCCGTGGGGACATGAAGGATGCAAACCACCTAGATCGGCTGATGTAGAGAACTTCAGTTCGGGACATTTGGGACAGAGGGACGCGGAAGACGCAAATAGCCAAGAAAGACGAGAGCCAATCAGATCACGCCACATGTCATCGGTAGAAAAGGGACAAGGAAGCCCGAATCAGGTGGATAAGAAGTTTTTGTCCTAGACAGCACTGGGACATCTGGGACAAAAGAACACGGTGGACGTGAAAAGCCGGCAGACCCGGAGACCAATCAAATCACGACATGTGTCACAAGGGGGAAACGTTCAAAAGTTCAAAGGGTGAGGTTTCAAGCGTTGGCCTGAGCCAATAGGAATTAGACATGTGTCCAATGGAACAAGGAAGCATAGAGCTCAAGGAGGAGTTAGAGAATTTGGCAAAAGTTTTGGCCAAAAAGCTAAAAGTAAAGGAAGACCCCATGCCCCTGTCCTCCAATCAATGTATGCCACATGTCCCCAGTGGCGAGGGCACGGGGGAAAAGTGAAAAATGTTTCAAAATCACAAAAAAGTCAAAATTTTCAATGAAAACCCATAGGTGAGTAGAGGAGAGAGAATTATGCATCCAATTAGTGCTTGACACATGTCGTCTAGGTGGTAAAGCGCGGGAAAGATTTCAAAACACATTTTCACCTGTTTTGTGCCCTAAATCTTCAGATCTCCATATCTTTTGATCCAGAGCTCATATTTGCAGGTTCTTTATATCAACGAAAAGCTTATGAAATTATCTACATGATTCTAGGGTTAATCATGAATTTTCGTGTAGTCTAGAGAGAGAAAGTTAAGAAATGGATCTGACATGTGTTCATGGCCAGAAGTGACATTTCAGCGACCAAATTAATGCAAAATGGGTCGCATTCTCCTCCAAATCGGTCAAAAATGACAGGGTATGGGTTGGTAAGGTCCCCCATGCTGTTTTAATGCATCTGCATTCAAGGAGGAATGGGCTCTCATGTTTTTTGTACGTTTCTATCTCCTGGGCTCGACCCATGCAATGTAAAAGCCAGATTTGGCTCATTTTTAAGGGGGAACATTTTTTGGACATAGTAACTTCTTTTACCTCCAGCAAGTGATTGTTTGAAGAATCAGACCTCTCCAAAGACTGTAACAGTTTTTTACCTCTCTGAGGTTGTAATGCAGTGATTTTGACATTGGAAATGATAATGTAAGCTTTGTGAATGAGTTTCAGTCCTTTGTTTGTATTGTTTGCTTCATTTCAGATCCTAAATTATATCTTATCAGCCTATGTATGTTTTATGATGCAATCTCTGGTTTGTGTCTATTTACATGATAGAAATGTTTCACCACTCCTTTTGGTGCATCACCATCTTTAGTTAGTTTCAATTTTTGCATTTCTATCCCTGTCTCCTTACAATTTAAAGTAGGATTAGGATCTGAAACTCTGTAGTTGTGCAAACATAGATCTAAATCAGAGGAGTTTGAGGAACCAGCCTCTAATCTGGAGATTCCTCTATTAGTTTCACAAGTCCCACACTTGGAGAGAGGTTTCCATGTTGTGTAATCACACTGGATACTAGAGTGATCAACCTAGAAGCCTGATCTGCATCCAGGGGTGCTGTGAGTATGCAACAACAAAAACCTTTCTGAACCAGCTATAACTTGCAATATTTGCTCCATGGAAGGGAGTGGGTAACGGTCCTTGAGAGAGGATCTTTTCAAGTCTCTGAAGTCAACACACAATCTGATCTCTCCACTCTTCTTTCTAACTGGAACTAAGTTGGAAACCCAACTGGAATGCTTGATTGGGAATATGATCCTTGACTCAATCAGCTTGTCCAATTCCTTCCTCATGAGAGGCTCCATGTGTGGATTGGCTGGTCTTTGTTTCTGCCTGACAGGCTTAGTATTTGGATCAAATTCGATGGTATGCTAAGCTAAGTTGGGATGAAACCTTTTAAGTCTTCATAGCTCCAAGCAAACACATCAGGGAATTCTTGACACAATTCTATGAACTCATATCTTTCTTGTTCAGTTGTCATCCTTCCAATTTGCAATGGTTTGTTCTCTTCTACCAAGATGGATACTGAATCCTCACTCTTGACCTGAATGTTTGCTTTCTTCTTTCTAAACTGATCATTGGGATTAAAAATGGACTCCAAAGTGATAAGTCCCTTGGGCAGCTTGTTAGTTCTCAGCTGTACCACTTGGTCACCATAATGTTGTTCCAATTTTTCTTGATTCTTGGCTGAGAACTCAACTTCTTCTTGCAAGAAATGGATGATTTGCTGGTCATTTTCAAACACTTACCAATTGACATTGTTATCTGGCACTGAAGGCCTCACAATCACGTGGATGTTTGGCTGTACCTTGTCTTGTTGAATACTTTCCACAATGTCACAGGCTGCCCCTACTACTGCAAGCCTGTCAGCAGCTTGATTCTCTTTCCTAGGAATAGATTTGATGCCAAAACCCTCAAAATATTCCATGAGGTCCCACACCAAGCTTGTAGCACCTAAGTAGATCATTCTTGGCAGCATGTTATCCCTTGACCTGATTTACAATCAATTCACTGTCACCAAAGACTTGCAAGTTCTTTATTCCTCTCTTGATTGCCCAATGCATCCCTTGCACCAAGGCTTCATATTCAGCAGTGTTATTAGAGTATGCAAACTGAAATCTAAAAGCTGAATAGTACTTTGTTCCTTGAGGTGAAACAAGCATAGCTCCACCTCCTACACCTTACCTACTCCTTGATCCATCAAAAAATAGTTGCCATACCTCATTGTCATCTTTGTGGTTTGGCTTGGTGATGCTAGGAATAGGCTGATTTTCTTCGTATATGTAATAGACCCCTAGCTCAGATTCTTCCACTTCTTGATAAGGATCAAATGTACGTATCTTGTTTACCCATTCATCAAGAGTTAGATCCAAAATGCTTCTAACCTTAGTGTCAGCTTCATCAGTGCTTGGGTGATCTTCTTGATCAAATGCTGAGCAATTGGAATTAATCTGACTTGGAATGTAAGGCTCAATATGGAAGTTTACAATAGGTTCTGACCTGATTGTAGCCTTAGTTCCATACCTCATTCTGAATAGCATGTGTGACCAATCAGTAGACAAATATCCCCCAATCTTGGCTGTGAAGTCCCTTGACAAGCAAAGCACAAAGAGTGGTGGAAGGTCTATGACTGATACATCTTGTAAAATAACAACATTTGTACATGCATGCAAGGTAAGACTCAAGTTTCTAATTATCCCAACTTTTGCTACTGCTGTCCCATCCAGCTGCACTACCCCTTTGGATATTGTTTCATACTAGATCCCTAGCTGATCAACTATTTGTTTAGGCATTACTGAGCTACTTGCCCTAGAGTCTATCATGCAATTGTGCACTAGCTGATTTCCAATGATCAATGAAACATAGAAAGGAGGGTGCTTCAACATTTTACCTTGCTGTCCTCCATGATTTCCCTAAGGCTGGGCAGCATTTGTAAGCACTTTGCCTTGCATTTGAACTTGCTGATTTAAAGTTGGTCAGTCCTTCATGGAAGCTTACAACAGATCTCTTTAGCCTGGGATAGATAGGGATTCCCACATTGATATATTAACATTTCTCTTCTTCATCTGATCAATGATGTTGAATGGGGATGAAGTATCCCTTTGTTGTCCCTTGGTTTGCACATTCACTCCTTGCATGTGGTCAGCAACAGCTAGTACTTGAGTTGGCCTAGGGGTTATTCATGGCTTCCCTTGTGCATTTAAAATTGGATTTTACTTGCCAACCATTTGTGGAGCCATGGGAGGTTGTGGATTGGTTAGGGCTAATGACTGTTATTCACCCAAATTCCTTCTTTTTGACCTCGTGTTGGCTGCAATACCTTGAGAAACTACTTGATTCATGCCACAGAAATCCTATCTCTGCTTGCCAATTTACCAATGTGGTGTCATTTGGGGCTGATTGCTGTTGGAATGTTTCTTGTTGTTGGTTGTTTCCTTGACTGCCCTCACCCTCTACACCAGTATTTGTCACCATTAATACTTGATTCAAAGCACCATTGAAGCACATGGATTGGTTATGAGGCTCATTGCATGGAAAACACCAGTCATACTCCTGAGCAATGTTGTTTTGTGTTGGTACCAATGCCTTAGAGGTAGATATGGCATTTGGATTATAGGGATGAAATGGTCTATTGGTAGGAGACCTTGTCTGATTCATATTTGTAGCAGAATTAGGTGGCCTTTGTGGTTGGTATGGCTACCTATTAGGCTAAGCCTGGGGTTGATAAGAAGGTCTAAAACCTTGGGCCTGCTGCCTTTTGAGAGTAACTAGCTCATTGCCTAGATTTTGTAATTGCTTCATGACCTCTTGAAGCTCACTTGGGGCACTTGGAGATGAAGTGGAAGCTTCATTTGAACTCTAATTTCTAGGAGTGGAAGAAGGAGCCAAATTAGGTGCTTGATTGGTGTTTGGACTCTCTAAACTTGGAAACAATGGCATGGGAGGTCTAGGAGCAAGTTTGCCAGCTTGGATCAAACAATTTTCAGCCCTAATAGCAATGCTATAAGCTATAGGGATAGTTATGCCTCCCATGGACTGAATCAACATAGAAATATCAGATTTTAGAGCTTTGAGATAGTAGAGGAAAACACCTTCTTCTATTGGCCTGATTGCCACTGGAATTCTCTCCCAAGTCTTTTAAAATCTGAAGTTGAAATAGGTCAGCTGCTCATTGGGAGCTCTCTTGATGGTTGTCAGCTACTCCTTAAGAGACAAGTTGTCTCCCTTTTCTCCAAATTACTCGTGAAGTGCTATACACAATTGATTCCAATTTGTGATAGAACCAGCTCCAAGGCTTCTAAACCATTGCAATGCTTTACCCTTGAATGAAGATGCCAGCAACTTGACAGCCACTTGCATCTCATTGATCTCATGAATTGCACAAAGGTTAGCAATATCTTTAACATGATCACCTGGAGTAGTTTGATTTTCTCCAGTGAAGTAGGAAATGTTCTTCAAGGCTATAATAGGAATTAGATGTTGTGCATTGAGGGCAAGTGGGCTGCTTCCTGTGAAGTTGACGTAGGGGTTGTTTTGTGCCATTCTAATTGGTCTTAAAACCCTTGTTGACTGAATGAAAGGCCTACCAGGTGGAGGAGTTGAGAGGGTTCTGTTTGGTGGAGATGGAGACCTTTGAGTCCTTCTTCCTCTTTGCCTTCTTCTTGGAGATAATTGCAGGTATTCAGACAACAATTCTTCTTCTCCAAATCTTGACCTTGTGGTGATTCTTCTCATGAGTTTTCAGGCCTACACTGTTGAAACCAGTTGATTCTTCACCTTGGAGTCACAAGATATGCAAATAATAGCTCTTTTCAAGCAAGAAAATTGTAGCAGATGCACATCAAATTTGCTGCAATAAAAATGAGACCTCTAGTGTAAAATGAGACCTCTAGTGTCCCACATGGTGTGCTAAAATTGTTGTTGCAGGCTCACAGCACCCGTGGATGCAGATCAGGCTTCTAGGTTGATCACTCTAGCATCTAGTGTGATTGCACAACATGGAAACCTCTCTCCAAGTGTGGGACTTGTTGAACTAAGAGAGGAATCTCCAGATTAGAGGTTGGTTCCTCAAACTCCTCTGATTAGATCTAATGCTTGCACAACTACAAAGGTTCAGATCCTAATCCTACTCTAAATTGTAAGGAGACAGGGATAAAAGTGCAAAAATTGAAACTAACTAAAGATGGTGATGCACTAAAAGGAGTGGTGAATATTTTTATCATATAAATAGACACAAACCAAAGATTACAACATAAAAAACATACACAGGATGATAAGATATAATTTAGGATCTGAAATGAAGCAAATAATACAAACAAAGGACTGAAACCCATTCATAAAGCTTGCATTATCATTTCTAATGTCAAAACTACTGCATTACAACCTCAGAAAGGTAAAAAGCTATTATAGTCTTTGAAGAGGTCAAATTCTTGCAACAATCACTTGTTAGAGGTGAAAGAAGAATATTTCTATGCCAAAAAATGTTCCCCCCTTTTTAGAAATGAGCCAAATCTGGCTTTTACATTGCATGGGTCGAGCCCAGGAGAGAGAAAATGTACAAAACATGGGAGCCCATTCCTCCTTAACTAAAAATGCATTAAAATGGCATGGGAGACCTTACAAACCCATACACTGTCTTTTTTGACTGAATTGGAGGAGAATGCAACCCATTCTGCATTAAATTTGGTCGCTGGAATGTCACTTCTGGCCATGAACACGTGTCAGAGCTGTTTCTAAATTTTCTCTCTCCAAACTATACCAAAATTTAAAATTGACCCTGGAATCATGTAGAGAATTTTATAAGCTTTCCAATGATATAAAGAACGTGTAAATCTGAGCTCTGGATCGAAAGATATGACGATCTGAAGATTTAGGGAACAAAACAGACAAAAATAGATTTTGAAATTTTTCCCATGCTCCGCCACCTGGACGACACGTGTCAGGCGCTGATTGGATGAGAAATTCTCTCTCCTTCCCTTACCCACAGGTTTTCCCTTCAAATTTTGACCCTTTTTAATTTTTTGGAAAATTTTCCACCTTTCCCCCGCGCCCCCACCACTTGGGACACGTGGCATGCATTGATTGGTCGACAGGGGCACGGGAAGACGTT
>CM034148.1:711662355-711690615 GCA_019776745.2 Taxus chinensis
TAAGAGAAAGAGCAGAGGATGCAGTTTGAACCCATGTTAGGATTCCACATCACACATCCTCAACCCCAACCCCAAAAGATAACTTCATTCTCTAATGCACAATAATTAGGTGGGTGAATAATATGAGAAACTACGTACACACTCAAATCTAACCCACATCCCAAAGGAATGATGTAAGAAAAGTGCAATTAAAACCTACAATTTTCCATCTCAAAAGGCATTATAAAGTCTAATCACAAGTACCCAACCATAGGTATGGTTTGTAATTAAATTTAAGAGGTATGTGACAAGTTTAACTTGTCCCACAAGCCTCCAAACTCAGCCTCCAAGGACAGATTCAAATTTCCAAGAAAGTAGAGTTTTTCACACTCAAAATTCAATTAACACATCACCTACATATCTCCTACACATCACTTACACATTACTTACACATCACTTATAAACACTTTAAATCATGGCCAACAACTCTCATTAATTACCTTCTTAAGACATATTTGATTTATTTATTTTAACAATATGATTACTCACAATATTTACACACCATTTAATAATTAAAGAAAGGGGTAAAAACACCACATAATAAACACATGCAAACATAAACAAAGGGACCAAAATTAAAATAAATACATAAAAACCCTTGGTCACAATTAAAGGTGATCCCCACATGGGAATCCTATCACACACAAACACACATGAATAAATACTAGTTGTCATGGTGACCTTGTTGAATTCATTTAAAATTCCAATGTGGTTGGTCTCAAATCCCTCAATGTTTGTTGTGATATTTTAACCTACAAAACACAAATACCGCCTTCGGCCTCGTGGCCATATCAGAACATCCAAAATAATATAAATATAATTCCTAAAATCATTTAGATATATGAATCATAACAACATCTAAGCAATCTAACAACATCGTTTATAGTTTTATCAACCACTATATCATCATCCAATGATTTCCATTTCTAGGTCTACTCACAATATCCAAATATCACAAGTCTAAATAACATCCATAATATAACTATTTCAAACAATATATCATCATCAACATATAAAATGTCTCTAATAATCATCATGTATAATAACTAAATCAAGTCAACAATAATCCCTGATCTAACATCTAACATCATAGTATAATAAATTCCATAATCATGCCCATAATACAATCAGCAGTGTTATGATTAGTATCAAAAGGGTGTCAAAGGGAAGTGGGCACTACAACTTGTTAATATTTTCATGTGCTTGTGGACTATGACTAATGACTATGTCATTTACACTACCAAAAATATTGTCAATTGGTTTGAAATTTTGCATTACTACTATTTTTACCATTAAATATACTTCAACTGATTAAACATCCAATAATATCCTTATTCATATTGTCGCACACTAAATTTCTATTGCAATAGAATCTCAAAAATACTTATCTTCCTGTTCATTGGGAATCTGGTAAGTCATTGTATATATATATAGACTATTACAAGGAATTTTTATACACATTAATTGGTAATAATATTTTTGGTGTTTTATCCTAAAAGTAGTAATTATCATCCTTTTATGTAATTTGAATCAAATTAATTATACTTCAGGTAGATTTCTAAAAAAAATTATGAGAAGATAAAATTGCAAGAGCCTGTATGTTTAATTGTATAAGCTACAAAATCATTTGTAAATATGATATATTCTACTCAACACTTATACAATGCACATAAAGGTATAGACATGGTAAAATAAGGAGTAAATGCATGTACTAGATAGATTTTATACTATCAATGTAACAATCTTAAGTGACACAAGCCATAAACATGAAACCATAGTGAAAGTTATGGCTATTGATATAAATATGAAATGTGTCCAAACTCATATCCTAAAGGGGATTCTATTAAACCCTAAAAGAAAAAATGAAAATTTAAAGGGTTAGGTCAAATAAGTGGATTGAAGAGAATGTCTTTACTATTAAAGATTTTAGTTCCTAAATAATTAATACAAAATATATTTTAGAATTAGATTGAAAGATATTAATAATTAGATATAAATTACATTGAAATGGAAATGTATTTTTAAGTTATTTAAATTCAAAACAAGTTTATGTGTGAGCACGAGTAAGGAAAATCCCAACCTAATTATATGTTGATGATTTATTATGTTGATGAGTAATAACTATAGATATAAAATCATAATAGACTTCATTGTAGATGGGACTTGTGGCGATAAGAAAGGGCCAAATAGGGTAGTTTAGAGGGGGGAAATATTTTGTACTCAAATGGAACATTATATTGGTAAACGTCTTGATATTCTAAAAATTAATTAGAGAAGTTTTTCATCAATGTTATGAACCTCCATTTAAATCAACTTTAAGCATACCCTAAAAATTCAACCAAATCATTTGATCACTTGAAACTACATGAAAAGGTCTACTAAGGAGGAAACGTTATGCTGTGAAATTTACATTTACCATCATGTACATAAAGTTTTATGACTATGTAAACTCTAAAGTATGCATATGTATTTATCTATATTTCACTTTAGGAATCTTTAATAGAATTTTCACAATGTGATGCAATAATCTAAATTCTTGCATCTCATTGGCCCAAATCCTAGAAAATTTGATTTCAACAGAAGAAATAAATCCATGGAGTAATGCTAATCCCACCTCCCACTCCCTAGTGAGTGAATTGTTGTGCTACATATCGAAATAGTTAGATTCCATGGAGTTCTCCCCACATAAGTGAAGTGCATATTCTTCACTCATGATCCTATCATATGTGAAGATATGACCTTCTATGCATAATGTTTTAAATATAAAGTAAATCAAGCTCAAATCATTGTTATACTAATTAAATGGTCTTATTAGCCTCATTGAATGCATTAACCACAATCATGAGGTTATTTCCATTAATAAAATAGGCTATATCCTAAATATGAATCTATAATTACAAAGATTTGGTAAATGTAAGTATTTTTTATAGCTAGGGAAGTGGCTTTGGTCAGATCCCCAACACTTTTCAAGGTACATTAAATAACATGCAAGATATGCAATGATAAGTGTAATGACTAAAATGAAATTATATAAGTTTTAGGTGGCCATAGGAGACCAACCTTCTTTAAAATTTTATTGATTGCAAAATTATGGTTTTTAATGTTGTGTTGAATGATTTGTTCTTAGCCCCAGTCACAGCTCAGATGGAAGCGTGATTACAAATAATTATAATGGTAGTCACAAGACATTCACATTTGTCACTGAAACATATGTAAAATTAATGGAATATGGCCGGTATGTTAGGAGCTTCAACTACATAAGATGATCATATTTCTCCTTAGAATAATTAATGAGAAAATCATATGTAAGAAAGAAAAAATTATGAACATTTATGAGATATGAAGGAACGGGTGTTTATTATTTAGTGAATTATTGAGTATAGAATATTGGCATGGATATAGCTGTAATGTGTAGAAAAAGTTGAGATATAATAATTGTATAATGTGAATTAGAGATACAAACGATAAGTTGATTTTTTTAATTATATATGAGGTGTGATTGGAATGTTGTTCGAGGATATGATGTGAGTGGGTGCAAATAATTAAATTGGTGGAATGTATTTAATCAAATATATTTTGGGAATTTGAATCCCATATAATTTTGAGGAAACTGTGGTTTCCTTTGTTTAACCTAGTCTCTGATACTTTCAAAGTTCAACCAGTGTGGATTCATCTTCCGTACTTGCCCCTCCAATTCTGGTTGGATAGTTGCTTTATTTCTATTGGTAAGACTTTAGGCAATTTTTTAGCTATTGATCAAAAACCTGATGATTTTTTCCTTGATTGTAGTATGGATTTGAAGTGGATTTTATTAGTTTTAGTGCTCGGTACTCAACCTTTCTTGTCAAACTAGATATTTGGCTTAAGGACCATTTTTGGAGGCTTGTGGGATAAGTTAAGCTTGTCCCACACCTCTTAAATTCACCTACCAACTATATCTATGGGGTGAGGGGTAAAAATTAGGCTCCATTATGTGATTTGGAAGGTAAACAGGTTAAATTATTGTACTTCCTTACATGATCTTTTAAGTTTGTCCTTTGAAGTACGGTTAATGGATTTTGTGTGGAAGGAGAACTTGTCATATTCTCACTCACTAATTTAAGAGATTTGGTCTTGGTGTTTGACCATGTGAAGTTGAGTAGAGGATAAGTGATGTGGCATCCTACATGGAGCCACATCACCAATCTCTCCTCTCTTTTCTAATTATTGATGTTGTTTTAATTTTTTGGGTGACATATTTTATTTTCACAGTTGCATTTTGGGAGGAGCTTGCTTTTGGAGTTCTTTTCTAAAGCTAGGGAGTTTTTTTTATGCTTGATTTGGAATTGTAAAGGCTTGGAGCTTGTGCTTGTGGATTGGATACTCTTGTAATGGAAAGGTAGGGACCTAACCCTTAAATTCTTATTTTCATTTTTTGTGCAAATGGTTGTAAAATGAATGAATGTTGTATGTTTTTGTATTTTTGGGGGGATATAATGGCCGTAAGGTTTTTGTAGGAGAAAGAAAATGGGGATATATTGAAGGAGGGATAAGAGTTTATGCTATGCATTTGGAGGGAGTTTCATGTTGGGTTTCCCACCTTGTGATAATAGGAAAGATTCCATATTTATCTTCATATGTTTATTGAGGGAGGGATAAGATTTGAGGGAGACATAAGATAAATTAAGGGAGGGAATAGAGTTTACTTATGGTTGTGTGACCAAAGTTTTGGAGGATTTTAAGGTGGAAATCTAAACCCATTGGGAGACATAAGTGATTCCCCATGTTTCTTCTCTCCTTTTGCTTGGATTATAAGCCTTTGTGCTTGGAAAAATTTCATGTTTGTTTCCATTTCTTATTGTGCTTATCATGTTGAAAGTTTTGTGTGAATGGTTGTTGTTGAAGGCTTGTAAAAGTTGTTGAAATTTTGGGGGCTAATGAGGAGGATGAATTCTCCTTCTTATTGAATTATAGGTTGGGTGGAGAGCATTTCCTACTCCTCTTTCGTTGTTGTTGTGTTTGGGATATTCTCGAAATGAAGGAGCTAAATTTTTCATCTTGGAAAGTGTTGAGTTGAAGAAGATCAAAGAAAAATATTGTCTTTTTTTGTAAATTTGGCAATATTGTTTCCACGTAAGTTGAAGGCTTGTATACTCTTGTATTTTAAAAGGAGGTTCTTGTAAATTTTATTATCAAGTTAGGTATTGGAATTGATTGAAGGAAGAAACTTTTAAATTTGTAATTATTTGAAACTCTATTACCTTAAAATTTAAAAATGAAATCAAGTTGCATGTGCTTTCATTGATAAAATGGTTGTGTTTATATTAGAAGAATGTATAGAAGCTTATACTTGATACTTGTATAACTGGTTATCATTCTTGTAGTAAAAGGAAAAGAAACTTGCATTTAGTAAAGGGTTAAGATCCTTTCTTTCTTATATAAATTAAATGCATTATAATTAAAAAGGAAAACCTGTAGTTAAATTTCATACATTGAAACAATGGAAAAGTTACTCATTTAATAGATTTAAATAAAAAAAATAGTCTTTTGTACTTATATATTATGTTATTAATGGTATTTTGCAACTTGGATTGGGAATATATAAATATACAGATTACTCAATATACATATGTTTATATGTGTCCCTTTTCAACTAAGTGTTTTTGCATAGTGGCCGATGTCAGTCGACTAACCGACATCAAGAGACTAGAAACTGGCATCAGTCTCTTTAAATTGCAAGTAGTACAATAAAATGAACTTTTCATTAAGATTACATGATTTTGATAGCACAAGATAGCACAAGATAGAATAATATTCAATGTATTTCAATGAGTGTTTGAACAAAACAACAGAAGAAGAATATAAAGCAATGAAATAGTTTCAAAAGGCAGGGACGGTTAAGGAGTAACCGTGTAACCATATGATACATCCGTGCAACCATATGATGTGTGGGATGTATTAAGATATAATTCCCCCCTTAATACATTGTTGCTACAAACATACATTTCTTGATAATAGGTGTCCCCCTTAATGAGAACACCGCAAAGAGGGTCTTCACATGAGCATTCCTACATGGTCTTGATTCACATGGTTTTTCTAAGGTTGACCATAAACCTAGAGGGATAGGAACACTTTCCGACTGTTCACCTCAGTGGTTTTGCAGGCTTACCACGAACCAAGAGGATTTTACCTTGGTGGTTTTACAGGCGTACCATGAATCCAAGAGGATGATACCTCGGTGGTTTTACAGGATTACCACGAACCCAAATTTGAGTACCATGTGCTGCTTTCAGTGCTTTTCTGTTTCCCATGATGCTTTTTAATTTAGGAGGTCCCAAACAGGAAACTATGCACCATCTGCACTTTATTGAAGAACCAAACAACATAGGAAAACAACAAACAATATTGACAAATATTCCACATTCACTTCTAAGAATCATAGCAATCATGTTCTTAGTTGTAGCCACTGATGTTGACTGTCATTTATCCAATCTTCAACAGCAAAGGAAACAAATCACTGCCACTGAATGTTTCCCTTGACTAATTCATTTTCACCCATAATGTGAAATGTGAATACTGAGAAAGAGACTACATTAAGAAACATACTATTTACTGGATCTCGCCACTTAGACCTTGTTGCACATGGTTCATGGTGCAAGTGAACGTATTCACAAGTGAACCATCTTATTTTCAAAGCATGGAACTTAGAGGATCAATTCAAAATGAAGAACCATTGGCAAACAACTATGCTCTAGAGTAATCCATTTTCAGCATCCGATCACAAAACAATTGAACACAAAACAAAACAGAAACTAAAATAAACATAAACCAAAAATTGAGGAATAGGTCCTCATTACCTTATTTTGCCACAATCTCTATCAGTGGCCTCATCGCTTGTGGCTTGTAAGAGGTCGTTGGATTTCTTCTAGCCTTCGTTATCCTCTGTCCTCCTATCTATTGCTACTTAATCAGTGGATATAACTTTAAGGCTCACTACTTCACATATCTTGATCTTTTGAATGCTTGCTACTAGTTGGTCACTAGTTTGTGGGGAGGTCTTGTTTCCTCTTCTTCATACTTTCGCACCAAGAAAAATTGATCTCCAATCTATCTTTAGTGTATGGATTCTCAAAATGAAGGATTGAACTGAGTCCTTGTTGATGGACAAACAACAAGTTGAAGTTGGCTTTGATTCCAATGTAGGACTCTTGTCACAGCTTTTCCCACTCAAGCAGGTTCGTATATCTATGCAAGTAACTATTCAGATGGTTATTGATCACCTCCAAATTTCAAGATTGGAGTATCACAATGAAAATGATCCTCATTTCCTAACTATAACTTGCCAATGCAATGCAAGTAGAGATCAATCAATCGTGGAGAGCTTTCTAAAAATATTTTGATCCAAAATTTTTAGCAATCAGTTGCAATAAAACATACGCTTGGACATACCATTTCCCACGAACAAGAAAGTTTCTGATTTCAAGATAGGTTGCGCTAGGAAGTGCCTGCTCCACCACTTCAATAGATCACAAACTGTGACATTTCAATTTTCAGGAAAATGCTAAAGGATAGTAAATTACCAATCTAACACTATCCAAATAGGTCTACATAGCCAATGTTCATATTTGCAAGCTACCACATGTCCCAAGATCTGCACATGCTAAACACTAGCTAGACTCTAATTTCCACACATCGCTCTAATATGAGATGCTCTGATACTAATGATAGCACAAGACAACACAAGACAAAATAATATTCAATGTATTTCAATGTGTGTTTCAACAAAACAACAAAAGAAGAATATAAAGTAATGAAATAGTTACACAAGGAAGGGATGGTTAAGGAGTAACCATGTAACCATATAATGTGTGGGATGTATTAAGCTAATAGATTTATGTTGCTTAGAAAATCTAAAACAAAGACTATTATTTATCTTGAAACCTGTAAAAGCACACACAAATGTATATATTGAAGAATATATACATTTGTGTGTGAGTTGATAAAATTGGTCAGATTTGGAGTAATCAACGCTGATAAGCGTACTGGCATTGGGAATCGTGGTCGGTTGAGTAACCGGCATCACTCGCCTATGTGTGGATCTCCTTTTGAAAAAAAACATGTTATAGATCAAACTAGAGCCTTAAATTATTAAATTTGAAACTAGAATGTAGATCCATCAATATAAATGGTATATCAACATGTATATACATATATACATGCATGTATATATGTATATATGTATAGAAGTGTTTATACTCCCAGATCAAACAAAATGATGATTTCCCAAATAATGAACTCAAGAAATGTGAATAACTAAGTAGAAAAAAAAACCAGATTCATGGTGGAATCTCTACAATAAACAAATAGTTAACCTTTCAATAGCAAACCCATGAATAAAAAAAACTAAATGAAGAGTACAATAGAGGAAATCTCCTCCTATTGCAAACTAGAATCAACAAATAATTCTCCATGGTTTCACTCCTTGCTCCCATGGTTTCCAGTCCTCCAACCTATAAATGAAAATGGAACAAATGAATGTGTTTAAGGTAAAATAAAGATTAAGAATACATCATAAGGATATTTAGGTTTCTTTTGAAAATACCTAAATCTAAGGGTTCATATCCATTTAATCTAACAGTTGAGGATTAACCCTACACTTTTCAAGTTGTGGCATTTTATGGGATTGGGTAATTTTAATTAAAGTATGGGTATCAAATGAATGGGGCCACCTATTGGTTAGGGTAAGTTGAGACTTAGCCTTAGATTATTAAGTAAATAAATGACAATGTAATTCTAAGGATAAATTTAATAATTGTGAAAGGGGTGGCTTAGATGATGATTTCCAAAGGTTAATTATTGAAATTTAAAAGGTATTATTAGATAACCTTATATGGGACATTGTTGTTGAGTTATAATGGGTAGTAGGAATTAAATTAAGTTAGGCATGATTTTAAATAATGTGAAATAATAGAAATGACCCAGCTGATATTTTAATGAGAATCAATGGAAACTGTAGAAGAGGATGTAAACCTGAAATGTTTTAGAATGAATTAAAAATAATTAATTATTAATTTAAATACATTAACCTTACAGTTATGTGGAATCTATTAAATGAGAAATATTTAAACCTAGTTAATAGCTATCTTGTTGCAACCCTTTTTAAACAAAAAAAATTATTCTATATTTTTTTCCTAATTAATTATTGAGTTTTGTCTTGGGTTTTGTGCATTGAAATTGTGGGTGTTACACTGTAGATCAAGATTTTTCATCACATGTATTAGGAAATCATGGAAGAGGAAGAGGAATATTCAACCCTAGAGGCATCGGAAGATGTTCATCTAGAGGACGCAACAAAGGTCCATCAAACTCAGGTGGAAGAGGACATAGTCAAGAGCACATTCATAATCATTTTTCTTGTCAGAGACAAGATAAGTTGCATGTGAAGTGTAACTATTGCAAGAGATATGGGCAATATGCTTATGATTGGAGGAAAAAGTAGTATGATCATAAAATACATAATCAAAAAAAGGTTAGGAGCTCTACTCCAAGATCCATGTTTATTATATGCACAAATATTGTTAAAGCAACACCTTCTATATCACCTATTGAATGTAATGTATAAAAAGAGAGACCTAGTGATGTATGGTATTTGGATTCTCATTGTGGTAATCACATGACAAGTAACTTAGATTTATTTTCCAATTTGGATGGGTCATTAAAGACATATTTTACCCTTGGGAATAATAATACAAGGTCTGTAAAAGGAAAAGGAACAATCAATAGTCTAAAGAAAAAGGGGGAGAAAAATATTATGCATGATTTTTAATATGTTACAGGTATGAAACAAAATCTTATGAACATTCGTCAATTAGTAAAAAAGTTATATAAGTTTTATATTGAAGACAATGAATGTGTGATCGTGGATAAAAATCCAAATACTCGGCTGATTACTAAAGTGAAGATGATAAGTAATAGAATGTTTCATTTAAATATTAGACTAACTATATCCGGAAGTCATACTACAGCTAGGTCTGGAGTGAAATAAATTGAATCAACTTTTCAGTCAATTGAAAAAGATGAATCATGGCTATGGCATCTCAGGTTTGGTCATTTAAATTCTAGTGGTTTGAATTTATTACATAATAAAAATATGGTAAAAGGTTTGTCTTTGATCCAGAAACCAAAGAGAATTTGTGAAGGTTGTATTTTGGTGAAGCAACACAGAGAGTCCTTCCCTATTGAAAAAATAGCTAGAGCAAGTCCACCACTTGAAATTGTTCACTCAGATTTATGTGGACATATGCAGAAAAATTCTATTGGAGGTTGTTCATATTTTTTTACATTTATTGATGAGTATACAAGGAATACATCCATGTACTTTTTGATACACAAATCAAATGATTTTGATACATTTTAGTAGTTCAAGGCCTTAGTGGAAAAGAAAAGTGGGTACTACATCAAATTTCCGAGGACAGACATAGGAGGTGAGTATGTTTCTAATGATTTTTTGAATGTCTGCAAATACCTAGGTTTATACAAGTAGTTTACTTCTAGGTATATACCATATCATAATTTTTTGGCAAGAGAGAAAGAATAGAACCATCATGGAGATGGTGAGAATTTTGATGAGGATAAAGCATGTTTCAAATGAGTATTGGGAAGAAATAGTAACAAATTTCGTTTACATTTTAGTTAGGTGTCCAATGAAAATTGTTCAAAACATGGTTCCTCAACAAGCTTGGACTAACATGAAACACAATGTTTCTCATTTTAGAATATTTTGTTACATGGCATATGCACATGTTCCTGATGAGATAAGGAACATGTTAGACAAAAAGGAGAAAAATGTAAATTTGTTGGATAATCATAGAATACAAAACCTTACAAGTTGTTTAATCCAGTTACCAGAAAGCTCATAACAAACAAATATGTATAGTTTGTTGAAAATGAGGCATGGGAAGAAATTATTGAGATACCAGTCAGTGTAGCAGCATTTATCCCTCATGATGATATAGTAGATGAAAGTATATAGCAACAAGGTATGTATCTTCTTTGAATCTTGGACATGCATCACAAGTTGTAGCACACGCTACAACTCCATCTACAACTAAGAGGTCTCCAAGATTTCAATCACCTTCAGCCATCCAAGAGACACCACAAATAACACAAGAAGCAACTCCTTTTGTTCAAAATAGTCTATCATCAGATAGCGCTTTGCAAAGGAAAACAAGGAGTCTTAGTGAGATTTATGATGGTTATACAACTAAGTCTTTTTCAAAAAAAATCATTATTTTCTCAATCTATAGATCTAATATATTTTGAAGAGGCTATAAACAATGAAATTTGGTTTCAAGCCATGGATGATGAGATAGACACCATAGAGAAGAATCAGACATGGGAATTGGTAGATCTTCTAGAAGTAAAGGATGTGATAGGAGTGAAGTGGGTCTAGAAGACTAAATATACTACATATGGTAAAGTACAAAAACATAAATCAAGGTTGGTTGGAAGATATTTTTCAAAATAATATGGAGCATATTATAGTGAGACATTTGTATCTGTAACGCGTTTGAACTCGGTAAAAATGGATTTAGCAATTGCAGCTCAAAACAAATGGCATATTTATCATATGGATATATTAAAATCAACATTCTTGAATGGTTTTATTGAAGAATAAGTTAATGTGAATCAACCAGATGGTTATGATATTGAAGGTCATGAAAGAAAGGTATATAGGTTAAGAAAAATGCTCTATGGTCTCAAGCAAGCACCTAGATCTTGGTAAAGTAAAATTGATTCTTATTTGATTCAAAATGGTTTCAGCAAGAGTAGCAATGAGCCTACCTTATACATCAAGATAAATGACCAAGGTGAGATTTTTATTATTATTTTTATATGTTTATTATTTAATCATTACTGGAAATCTTTCTACAGATTCATTTAAATCAGCTATGAAGATTGAATTTGAAATTAAAAATCTAGGCCTCATGCACTATTATTTTGGCATTGGAGTTCAAAATTCAAACTATGGAGTTTTTATTTCACAAGACAAGTGTGCTAACAATGTTTTTAAAAGGTTTAACATGTTAAATTGCAATACAAAAAGTGCACCATTTGCATTAGGTTTTAATTTAAGTAAAGATGACAACAAATCATTTGTGGATACAACATTGTTCAAAAGGTTACTTGGAAGTCTCATGTATTTGATGTCCATAATGCCTTACATTATGTATGGTGTGAGATTTATCTCAAGGTTCATGGAATCTCCAAAATATTCACATTGGCAAGATGGAAAAATGATTTCTAGGTGTGTATTTGGAACTAAGAATCATGAAAATTTTTAATCAACATCAGATGCTTTCAAACTCATAGGTTATACAAATATTGACAGTGCTAAAAGTATAGATTACATAAAATGACATTAGGATATTCTTTTCACTTTCGAACATGAGTGGTTTTGTGGGCATCAAAGAAGTATCCCATAGTCACACTATCTTCAAAAAAACTAGAGTATGTAGTAGCAATGGGAGCATCATGTCAAGTTGTTTAGATTAGAAGGGTGTTGAAATATTTGAGGCAAAATCAAGACCATGCTACATGGTTTTTTTGTGACAATAGTTTAGCAATAGCATTATCCAAAAATCATGTTTTTATAAGAGGAGAAAGCATATAGACATGAGGTATCACTTCATCAGGGAGTTGGTTAACAAAAATGAAAATTGTCTTGAATTTTACAGATCCGAAGATCAGTTTGCTGATATTTTTACGAAGGCTTTGGGGAATGAAGTTTTTGAGTATTTGAGAAGTTGTATGGGAGTTTGTGATCATGAATATGTCAGATCCGGAAGTGCACACTCAGCTTGAAAATAATTAATGTTTGAAGGTTAAAATTAAGTTGGAGTGTTAGAAAAAGTGTTTAATTTTTCCCCTAGTCTATTATTAGGAAAATAAAATAGTAGTTTACTTTTTACAGGATTTTAATTTTAATCAATTCAATTTTAGATTATTAATTTTGGGAAAAGAACATAAATAAATAAAAAGTGTATTCATGCACAAAAGCATGCACTATTTTAAGTTGATATTCTATTTTTAAGAGTTGAGTGTTCTATTGTTAGATGAAAGGCCTCTATGTATTAGAGGAAATTTTAATTGTTTTTACACACACACATTATACTGAACAGAAGCTCTGGAAGAGGAAGAAGATATATATGCACATAAGTGCTGATTTGAGTTTCCAATAATCTATTTTATTTGCAATATTCTTTGTTTTTAGTTGTTTTATTAGCCTAATTTATTCATTTTTTATATATTATTAGTCATATAATATAGATACACATGTTTATATTTTTAAAAATAGTTAAAATTAATATAATTTTATGACAATGCAATTTTTTTATTACATAGGGAAAGAGGCTCCAAGAAGCCATACAAAAAAAAGATGCATCATGACAACAATCAGAAAGGAACAGAAATAGAAACAAGACCATGAGAAGGATTAAAGAAACTTAACCAAGGGAAATATGTCTAAAAAAAATAGGGCTGACACTGTCTGCGCATAGTCAGTACAATCGATTATTTCTTTTGGATTGCACAGTGTGTCATCCATCATCAGAATTAGCCACAACCCTAAATGTCTCCTTGATATTGTCTCTGTAATTAACACTCTCCCAAAATTCAAGAACTTTAAGAGATTCCCAATCGATTTGTGGCTGAGGGATCCTGAAGGAAAGCTTTGAATCCTTTATTCTAAAATCTAGAACCACGTCAAGATTACACAGGGGGTTAACTGCCACCGCCTTGGGTGGGCTTTGAGTTTTGAAGAAAACCGCATTACTCTACTTTTTTAAGTGTATATTTTTCTCTTCATAGTGCTTACATCTTGTAACATCAAACGGGTCCTCCATTTCAATAATTTACACCAGTAGAACAAGGGAATACGTAAATGGTTTTGACATTGCTACCTCCGATTCATACCCCAAAGAAAAAATGACCTCATCCTCGATAGCGCATGAATCCTCTCTACTCTCACTTTCCTCCACGCTGCCCTTGTTGTCCACCTCATTGCCCTCACTATCCACCTTGCTTCCCTCGCTTTCCACCATGTTATTACATTTTAAAAGTGTGGGGTTAACAACAGGACAAATAGGAACCATACCTGAGAAAAGAGCAGGGGAAATTGAAGCCATCACCAGGGAAACCACACTTGTCCTAGATCCACATCCCACTCTACATAAAAAACAAACAAGCCTTCCCCATTCAACCTAGTTTGACCGCAGATGGGATATCGACCTTCAGAAGACAGGGGAACCTCCTTGTCTTCTTCCAAAACCAGTGACTTATTCTGCCATTCTTGAATTAAACCCTTACAAGACATAACACACTAATCCACAAATATACATTTATCACAATACACTAGAGACTGTTCATACTCAATTTCTTGTATGATTTCCCCATGGCTCAAAAAAAGATGAATAAATTTCGGTAGTTGTTTACCTGGTTATACATTCACACAGATTCTCACAGCGCCCATCTTAGTCATGGCAAGCATTGTCGAGTAAATAACCATCATATCCCCCAATAGATTTGGCAATCCCTGGTAACACCTTCACATCCAAAAACTCGAGAGCCAGATACAGGAGCTTCACCCAGACAGGAAACGCATTGGGTTAAATTTTTTTCATATCAATACCAAGGCGCCACTTAGCCAAGAGTAGCATTATTTTCCCGTAAAGCTAGGGACCCCCATTAATGGCTTTCTGGTATTCCTCCTCTTTATTGAACTGGAATTATTATTATTTATTTGCAATAGCCACCCCAGAGATATTTCCCTTAGAGGCCCATTTTATTCTAGCCCTGACCAAATCCACATTTGGCCTAAAGTCAACAAAATTTCTTAAGAGTGAAATTCCATTCCTATTTAACTCGCCCTATTTACCACCATTTCAGGCACAAACAGGGATGGCTCCTTCTCTATTTAAAATGGGTTCAGTGGGAAAGGGGGGAGGAAGAAGCACTCCTCCCTGCAGCATGCGCAACCCAATATTTCCCCTCAACATTTGGTGAAGAGATCTCGCCCCCAAAACTAGGCTCCTTACTTGGATCTCCCTTAAAAAATTGAATCAATTTTTCCCACTCATCCATTCATGGAATTTCAAGATTCTATTTTATGACAATACAATTTAAACAAGGTAAAATTTGGTATTTTATGGTCAACTTGTTATGGATTGGATCTTCACATCAATCTATATTTTTATTTGTATTATATGTTAGATTTATCACATTAATCTATATATTTATCTTTATTATAAATATTCAAGTCAAAATTCTATAATATAAACACACATATAAGCTTATATTATAGAAATTAACTAGTCTTATACCAATACTTAATATATACACATAAATAATATTGATATTATAATAAACTTGGGTCGATGATTACAAAGAGCATGGTTGTAATGCCCCGTTTGGCGGTTACCCAATTTCTTGGCGTAGTGACCTTTCCCTTGTTGGGCGTCGAACAACTGTGCGTAATTCTGTTGTCTTAGACCCTGTCTCAGCGATGTTTTAGCACCTTCCCTCTCCTTTTGGTGTCCTCGAGTCATTATCGACACCTCCCTTTTGTGGACTGTGTAATGTCCTGTGCATTATCCTTTTTACAAGGGATCTTGTTGTCGCATTATTAAGCTCAATCGTTGGTCTAGGTTAATGTGGGTAGAAATTATATATATAATCATAATAGGTAATGGTAATGATGTTATTTTAATTTAATGATCGATCGGCGCTTATTTTATAAGTATTATTATTTTACCTTAATTTCGATCATCATCGATAGTTTATATTAAGTATCTCTATAGCATTTCTTCTAGTTGTTTCGTCTAATCGTGTTGTACGGCGAACCCCATCTCGCGCTGAAGAAGGTGTTGCCTGTCTTGGCGCCATGGTAGTCTTTGCTCCATGTTCATCTTGAGTGTAACCTCAAAATTGTTCTCTCCCCCCCCTTCGTGTCATTGTTGACGCTTCCTGTGCTGGCCTCCGTGGTGACCGTTACTTTTTCCCTATTTAATGGAATTTGCATGTTCGAAGCCTGGTAGACAGCTTGTATGGCAGGTTAGTATTTTAGGGTATGTTCCTTTTAAAAAAAGATTCTTATATTTGTTTTTACAAAGAGGGGGATTGTAATGAATAGTCGATCTTTGTCGTCTATTACTAGTGTCGATTTGGACTGTCGACATTATTAATAGTTTTATAGTTTTCCTAGGTTGCTGGTAAACCCTTTTCGAAGGTTGATTGGGCTAGTAACTTTCCTTGAAGCCATTTCCATCCTGCTCCTATTCGTTGTCGAGCCAAGGACTTTAACCCATCGACATGGGTTGATGAGTTCAAACGTTTGGTTTATTATCACTTGGGGTTCAGTTTTTGTTATGAGTTGGGATAGAACCAACTGTTAGTTGCAGAGAATTAAAAGACTAAGGTTTTTCGACTTGCTTTAGCTAATGAATAAACTTTTTACTGAGTTACTGTTGGAGATGTTCTGGTGACTCTGGTAAATTTGGATTATATACACTCCTTTTTAAGTATCTGTTGTTGCGTATTTCATTTACATGGGATTATATTTTAAAAATAAAATACCCAGAAGCCATGGGTGTAGAACGATATATGTATTTATACAATAGTAAATCGAATCCTTAGATTTGAGTGTGTGGCTTTTAACTGATATGTTTTGGTTTGGGGAAATAGATGAGACCTTAAGCCATGCAAGCCTCTTAACTTAGTGTGTTTTTCAATTAGGTTATGTTGAGAATTATATTGTAACCTTTAGCTTGGTCTTACATCGTGAAAGCAAGTAGCTTATAATTTTACAAATCGTAGGATTTGAATGCAATAAATACAGATTTATACCGATGGCTTAATTTCTATTCTGATTAAGGTTTGGAATATAATGATCAATGGGTACTGAAAATAAACAACTAAAGGAATGGAGGGGTTGCATGGGAATGATGGGGGGGTAGGTGTGTAGCGCAGGTTGGAGGGGATAGTGTTTTAAAATCAAATTCTATCTGCTTGTGCCTAAGGCCATACCGTCCCTAACCCCATTCCTGCCATCTAGACCAGGTGCGTGGCCATCTCCAACTGGCCTTACCTCTGCCAGCCGCCCCACCTTCATTAATTCATCTGATTTGCAAATCTAACGTGCCTTTTGCTACCTACTCTGTTTGACTTGTTCTGGCCGCATAAGCTGTTTTAACAATGTTTTTTTTCCAGCTGACGGGTCGTGTATAGAATGGAGTCTGAGCCTTCAACAACTGAAACGAAGGGAAATTTCGCCGTGCGTGGCCGCTACAATTGTATGGTGGTTGGAGTTGAAGCCGCATGCTAGTGAAGTAGACGTATTACCTCCACTTCCTGGGGCACTGTGAGGTGTGTTCTTGTCGGGGATCCACAGTAGAGACCTGCATCCATTTTCAGCCAGGCTGCAGGCATGTTACAGTAAGGAAGAAGCCTTTTGAGCACCTCCAACAAATAGGTTGTCCAACTATGAGGTTATCTTTTCAGTATCGACTGCATCCTCAAATTCGGGATTCTCCTTCAAGATTTTTTTTATCAAAATCGATTAAGTGACAGCAAGAGTGTTACCAGATGACCTGATGAAATTTATTTCTAAGATTCTCTATTAATTTCTTACTTGTCTTACGATGTAACTCATGGAAGAGGATCTCATGGAGGTGGATCTGTTTCATATCAGAATATTCATGAAGCATGATTTGCTTTGCAATTATATGAGCTTCTTCAACGAGTCACTGAGTTGGCAGGCATAAAGGTTTCTGTTGGAATTATCACCTTACAAGCTACAGCTGAAATGTTTGCACCGAGAGTTTGATGTTGTCCTCAAATCTGATGAAGGGAAAGGTTTATTTATCATTACGGTAGATGCCTTTCAGAGCCAGGAGCGTGATGTAATAATTATGTCTTGTGTCTGAGCTTCAAATCATGGGGTTGGCTTTGTAGCTTTTTTTCACCGCGTGAATGTGGCGCTAGCACGAGCTCGCAAAGCACTTTGGGTTAAGGGAAAGCAGCTGCATTGAAACAATCAGATGCATATGAAGATGGCATTTTTAAACCAGGCATGTTAACCCTGCCCTTGCAATCTTCTGCAACCCTTTTATCATGTCATGAATTGAATGTCCTTCTATTATTATTTTTTATCTGTTATGGCATTTAGAATGGGCTTCTGCTTTTTCCTTGTGAATCGACCAAGATTGAAGGAAAGGAAGGACTGTTGGGAATTGTTTGTTTTTCATACCCTGATAGCAACTATGATAGCATGTATACTTTCCTTTTGTGCCTCATTTTTTTTATTTTCCAAATAAAAGAGTAACTGCTATATGATAGCAAAATAATGGTTGAATTTTTATATTGTGGGTGTTATATCTTTAACCGGGGTGCTTTCCTTCTTAATTCTTAAATTCGGGTGACATTTAGAGACGATAGTGAACAATGGCCGTTGAGTTCGATTTCTAAACCAGCAGTAGCAGATATAAACTTGAGCCATGAATAACATTAGTGGATATTTGTAGATTTGTCGACTCATGGCCAGTTTTAGGCTAAATGTTTGTTTTTGTCTTGGTAAAAGATTTTTCTTGGGCTGAATCTGTGTGTAGACCTCGCATACTGAGCATGATGTTTTCTTAGAGGCCTACGTGAGTGAAATATTGACTGCTCAATACAGATCCTGTGATGTGAGATATTGTATCATAAGATAAAAGAGTTCAATCGAACTCTGTAGTAGCAGATGTTTTCTTTGGAGCGACTATGAGGATAGGTCGAGTAGACAGTCGTGAAATAGATGGGTATGCCCAAGCTATTCATATGTTGTTTTAGAGACGGAAGAGAAGGCTTAATTCGCAGGAAGAGTATTTTGCTTTGTATTCCTCCTTCGCTGACTGTAAACCTTGTGATTGGTGACTCGAGTTGGGTCACGGTAGAGGATCTTGTGTCGATTCATTTATATTTTCAACATACTATCCTTTGCTTGTTTAAATTCAAGTATCGAATGAAATGGGTTTCTATTAAATCCATTTTGTAGCTTAGCAAACCTTCAATAATTTAGGTAGGGACTTTCTGAGTAAGTACTCGACTGAGGCATGTATGAAAATAGAATGGTTACCTTTCTTCGAATCTAGTTAGACTTGTATGAAAATGGAAAAGGTAGGAATCGACTCAGTTACATATTTTAGTGAGCTAAGTCCTTAACTATTACAATGATCATATGAGTGGTGGATTACGGGTTTATTACTATTTATGTGATGTAAGATAATAACAACCTTTGGTGAAAAGACTTCTTCTTGATCCTTGCTTGTGTAATCCAACTATAGTTGTTGAATGTAATTTAGTTGGATAGATTCTAATTTATTTAAGTTCTTGAAGAAAACTAATTAGGTTCAGTGAGAATTACTTGGCATTTTGAATCTTCAGATTCAGTTTTTGTGTTGTGAGTATTATATGTATGTTGGTTTATTCAGTCAAGTGAAGTTAACTTTAATCTTTGACTGATTTGTCTTCATATATATGGTTGGGGCCTATATTATTTCTAAAACAAGGATGTGTGTTAATGCAGTCTTGTTACCAGGCAATTTTGAATATGTTAAGTCATTTGACTGATCTTTATCCTTTTGGTTAATAATAATAGAATGATGTTTGGGTGTTAGATTTCAATCATGTAATCCATAGAGTTACATGACTGAAATCTCAATACTCTCAGCCTTGTTGTCTTCACCAATAAGGTCTCACCTTGTTTGTCTTTGGAATATCTCTCTCACTTGAATATTGGGATTCCTCCTTGTTGGCTGGTATAAATCTCTTCATCTTGTGAAACATATTGATTAGTAGTTTGTGATTTGATCCATTCTTGAGTTTATAATTTTACTTTCATGATATTATAAAATGTTAGCTTACTGTTGCAATGGGTAGTCTTAACATGCTCAGTTCTAACGAATTGACTCTAGTTAATATTTGTGCAGATGGATTATGCGAGTAGACTAGAGGAAAAGAATGTTAAAGGTTCATCTATACAATTTATGAAGATCCTTATAAAAATATCCAATGTGTTGTAAATTGTGTAACATTGCTTGCAAAGAGAGTTTATATGACCTCTTGCCTGGAATTGTTCGGAGAATTACGTGAAGTAGTAGTTTTGTCCTTTTTTGTAATTTGGCTGGTAACTCTTCTTAGTGAGAAATAATATTCAATCTCTTCACTTTCATAAGCATTGTAAAAATTTGATCTTGAGAATTAAGTGTTAATTTAAATCTTTCTAAGACTTTGTATTGATGGGTTATATGTAAGTTTTAATGGGGTGGATTTTCCTTACAGAAGTTACCTAAAAGTTTTATTCAAATAAATCTGTTGTAGAGGAGATCCACTTAATAACAAACAATTCCCTAAGTGATCAAGGGCGAGGCTATACTTGCAATGTGATTTTATATAACTTGTTATCCCTAACTGAACTAGTAACCACTACTCTTTTTGGAGAACGCTAAAGACAAGCTTAAAGGAAAACAATGGTTAGTTTCTAATAAGATTTAACAAGTAAGAGAAGAAATTTTTGAAACCACTCAATTTATCTCTCAGCCTATTTAAAAGTAAGTGGCTTCCTCTTGATAAGCTCTTTCGGTGAAGCCCAAGTAAGAGTGCTAATAACTACGTATAAAACCTCAAGCTTCAACTAAACCTCAGTAAGAACTAATGACGGCTTAAGGGTGAACTCATTTGACCTTCTTCCTTTAACTTTATCCAGGGTACCTTGTAATTTTCTCTTAAGTTTGTTGAACGTGAACCGATGCTGTCATAAGGGCATGAATGAGTTCTAGTAACGTAAGCATGAATAGATGGCCCTGTGGAATTAAATTACCATCTTTATCAAATAAATATATAAAACAAATAATTGTTATAAAGGAGAAGACTTTAAGTGAACTACTCTACAGTGTATAAGAACATAACTCAGTTGGTAAGATGATTTGTGCAAATCATATATTGAATCCTTCTGAAAAACTTAAGTCATGAGTTAAAGGGTGTCTTATCAAAATAAATAACCTCCAATCATTCCTGACTATGGCTTGCCCTAGCTATGAGAGTGTCTTGTGGTTGGGCTTCTATGTTATTCTGTCAAAAAAAAAAGGAAAAGTATATTATCCTTTTGGGTGTGAACGTTTCCGTGCTGACCCTGTGGTCATCCCCATAACAAGTGGTTCCTAGAGTTGGTTGTAACTTTGTGACGACATGTTGTGTCGTGTTTTGTGTCGAAGCAAGTAAAAAAAAAAATCCTGCCTTTTACTGTGTTGTTCGTGTGTTGAATTATTGGGTTGTTACACTTGGTATCAGAGCATGGGTTCATGCTCTCGAACCTATGGGCTGGATTGGTGTTGTATGGTGATGTTGCATGATGGTGGTAGATATTGGAAGAGTAATGCGGTATAAGCGTGATGTGATTATTGTCGTAATTGTGATATTGTGAACGCACGTGATGTGTATGTCACTCAATGCGTATTTTGCTATCATATTGATGTGTTGGGGATGGGAGTATTCTCTCTCCTTCTTGTGGATTCTATGAAGGGTTCACGTGTGAATTACTACTTGTGATGTGTGAAAAGAATTATAATGTGGATGACATAGTGTTGGAGCACTGTGGCATATTGTGATAGGTAGGTGTATCAATGTGTTGTATGACCGGATTTATGTAAAGTGAATTAAGTTGTATCATGATGTTTTACCATGTTCTAAAGAAATGCATGTATCACCTTGTTATGAAGCAATTAATGTTATGTTGTGATGTTATTATGTTCATCGTATGTATGATTTGTGTAATGTGTAATGATTCATGTTGTGATATAGGGGCATACATTGAACCTATGAACCCTATTGTGTAGTGATTGCACTTTGGGTGCAGAAAGTGGTAAAGTGATGTATTACGACCTGTGGATGTATGATTGTGATCTACCCTGTATACATACCATACGTGACACGTTATGGTAGCTATGTGTGTACCACCATAGTGTTAGTAATGTAGTTATATGTTATGTTGTGAGCCTTACACTAACCGATCCCTAAGGGAAATCGGTAAACTATGTATGTATGGAGTGAGAAAATGTGTACCGTCGACCAGTCACTCGAGCCGAGTACGAGATAGGAAGTGGAGCCTTACATAGGCTCAAAACCCACTTTTGTTCGTTCGGTATGTGTGGCACTTGCTCAACGGGTGTCATGCATATTGTGTTTCGCGGACACCTTAGGCTCAGTAGATGGTGACTTGTATTTTCTTTCTCTCTCCTGAATATGGTTGTCATATAGATTCAACCTATGTTATTTTGACTATGTTGAGCCTTGTTGAAGTTGTGGCGAGATGATTCTGATTGAGATGATGACAGTTGTATTATTGATATGTATTTTACGAGTTGAGGCTCGATGTTCCGAAGTGCTAGTAACTCGTTGAGTACCCCTTGGTGGCCAGGTAAGGCCACACAGTTATCATAATGTGACAGTATTATAAGCTGATTTTATTCGTAAATTGAGCTTTTACCTTATTTTGTAAGGACCAACAACTTTTCTTGATTGCAATGCATTACAATTTTGGGCATTTCCTTGGTTTGTAGCACTAACATGTGGATTTTGATACTAACTATGGCTATTTGGCCATTTATTTTGCTTGATTTTGGGTCTTCTATTAAATTTGGAATTTTTACCACCTTTCCCAAGGCTTGTACTTTGCCACTTGGCACTTAGATTGGATTTTTGTGCTGGTTCTATTGTTGTGATGTGTGGAACAGGGTCATGGGATGCACCATGGAATGGTTGGACCTATGGACCTACTTTATTGTATGGGTGTACATCCCAAGGAGTTACAGATAACTAGCAGGTTGTTGAACCACACGTTATTATGTCACTTGGGTTACGAGTGTTCGAACTCTATGTGTCTTGGACCATAGGGTCAACTGGCCTCCTTGAGGGAGGCATAAGAGTTTGAGGGAGGCATAAGAGACTTGAGGGAGGCATAAGAGTTTGAGGGAGGCATAAGAGACTTGAGGGAGGCATAAGAGACTTGAGGGAGGCATATGATATTTGTGTGTAGGGTTGATGTTTCGGTATATATGTTGTGTTATTGTGATGTTTTGGTAGTGGTTTTTTGATGTATGTGTTACTTGTGTCAGATGGATATGTGTTGTGATGTTGTGGATATGGCATGGATGCCCTTATGGACACTATGTACCTATAGCTTTTGTTTGGAGTATTTGAAATTTTCATCTGTGGATTTGAGGGAATGTCTGGTTGTCAGTAGTACTCTTTTGTTCGAGTATTTTGTACGTCGGTCATAAATGTGTGACGTGTACTATGTTATGTGGACTATGCCTATTCCATTTTATATTTGAGTAACCCTTTTTGTGGTGTAATACAGACATGAAGAATATACTTGTGTGCTTGTGAATCTATAGTGTCTTTTGAACCTGATAGGGTGTTGTATTAGCAGTTCATGTTGGGCACCCACAATAAGGAATAAACCAAAACTCTTCAATGATGAAATTTTAAAAGAAATTAAACTAGGAATAACGCTAATGAAAAGGAACTAATGAAATAATAAACAAGAGGGAACTGCCAATCTTCACAGAACCTTGAAAGTTAAAATTTCTACCAAGTGATCCTAAGGCTACCTTGTGACCCTGCTTTAATTAACTAAAATTTTAAACCATAAAGTGTACTTTCTCCTTTACAAATTGTTGGTTATGTGCCATTTCTTTTCCTCTATGTTATGTCGCATCGAGGATGATGCTTTCTTAAGGGGAGGAGAATGTAATGCCCCGTTTGGCGGTTACCCAGTTTCTTGGCGTAGTGACCTTTCCCTTGTTGGGCGTCGAACAACTATGCGTAATTCTGTTGTCTTAGACCCTTTCTCAGCGATGTTTTAGCACCTTCCCTCTCCTTCTGGCATCCTCGAGTCATTATTGACACCTCCCTTTTGTGGACTGTGTAATGTCCTGTGTATTATCCTTTTTACAAGGGATCTTGTTGTCGCATTATTAAGCTCAATCGTTGGTCTAGGTTAATGTGGGTAGAAATTATATATATAATCATAATAGGTAATGGTAATGATGTTATTTTAATTTAATGATTGATTGGCCCTTATTTTATAAGTATTATTATTTTACCTTAATTTCGATCATCATCGATAGTTTATATTAAGTATCTCTATAGCATTTCTTCTATTTGTTTCGTCTAATCGTGTTGTAGGGCGAACCCCGTCCCGCACTGAAGAAGGTGTTTCTTGTCTTGGCGCCATGGTAGTCTTTGATCCATGTTCATCTTGATTGTAACCTCAAAATTGTTCTCTCCCTCCCCCTTCATGTCGTTGTTGACGCTTCTTGTGCTGGCCTCCGCGGTGACTGTTACTTTTTCCCTATTTAATGGAATTTGCATGTTCGAAGCCTGGTAGATGGCTTGTATGGCAGGTTAGTATTTTAGGGTATGTTCCTTTTAAAAAAGTATTCTAATATTTGTTTTTACAAAGAGGGGGATTGTAATGAATAGTCGATCTTTGTCGTATATTACTAGTGTCGATCTGGACTGTCGACATTATTAATATTTTTATAGTTTTCCTAGGTTGCTGGTAAACCCTTTTCGAAGGTTGATTGGGCTAGTAACTTTCCTTGAAGCCATTTCCATCCTACTCCTATTCGTTGTCGAGCCAAGGACTTTAACCCATCGACATGGGTTGATGAGTTTGGACGTTTGGTTTATTATCGCTTGGGGTTCGGTTTTTGTTATGAGTTGGGATAGAACCCATTGTTAGTTGTAGAGAATTAAAATACTGAGGTTTTTCGACTTGCTTTAGCCCAATGAATAAACTTATTACAGAGTTACTGTTGGAGATGTTCTGGTGACTCTGGTAAATTTGGATTATATACACTCCTTTTTAAGTATCTGTTGTTGCGTATTTCATTTACATGGGATTATATTTTAAAAATAAAATACCCAGAAGACATGGGTGTAGAATGATATATGTATTTATACACTAGTAAATCGAATCCTTAGATTCGAGTGTATGGCTTTTAACTGATATGTTTTGGTTTCGGGAAATAGATGAGACCTTAAGCCGTGCAAGCCTATTAACTTAGTGTGTTTTTCAATTAGGTTATGTTGAGAATTATATTGTAACCTTTAGCTTGGTCTTACATCATGAAAGCAAGTATCTTATAATTTTAAAAATCGTAGGATTTGAATGCAATAAATACAGATTTATACCGATGGCTTAATTTCTATTCTGATTAAGGTTTGGAATATAATGATCAATGGGTACAAAAAATAAACAACTAAAGGAATGGAGGGGATTGCGTGGGAATGATGGGGGGGGTAGGTGTGTGGCGCAGGTTAGAGGGGATAGTGTTTTAAAATAAAACTCTATCTGCTTGTGCCTAAGGCCATACCGTCCCTCACCCCCTTCCTGCCATCTAGACCTAGGTGCGTGGCCATCTCCCACTAGCCTTACCTCTGCTAGTCGCCCCACCTTCATTAATTCTTGTGATTTGTAAATCTAACGCGCCTTTTATTACCTACTCTCTTTGACATGTTCTGGCCGCATAAGTTGTTTTAACAACGTTTTTTTTCAACTTGACGGGTCATGTATAGAATGGAGTCTGAGCCTTCAACAACTGAAACGAAGGGAACTTTCGCCATGCGTGGCCACTACAAGTTTATTGTGGTTGGAGTTGAAGCCGCATGCTAGTGAAGTAGATGTATTACCTCCACTTCCTAGGGCGCTGTGAGGTGTGTTCTTGTCGGGGATCCACAGTAGGGACCTGCCACCATTTTCAGCCAGGCTGCAGGCACGTTACAGTAAGGAAGAATCCTTTTGAGTCGCCTCTAACAAATAGGTTGTCCAACTATGAGGTTATCTGTTCAGTATCGACTGCATCCTCAAATTCGGGATTCTCCTTCAATATTTTTTTTATCAAAATTGATTAAGTGACAGCAAGAGTGTTACCAGAAGACCTGATCAAATTTCTTTATAAGATTCTCTATTAATTTCTTACTTGTCTTACCATGTAACTCATGGAAGAGGATCTCATGAAGGCGGATCTGTTTCATATCAGAATATTCATGAAGCACGATTTTATTTGCAATTATATGAGCTTCTTCAATGAGTCACTGAGTTGGCAGGCATAAAGGTTTATGTTGGAATTATCACCTTACAAGCTACAGCTGAAATGTTTGCACCGAGAGTTTGATATTGTCCTCAAATCTGATGAAGGAAAAGGTTTATTTATCATTACGGTAGATGCCTTTCAGAGCCAAGAGCGTGATGTAATCATTATGTCTTGTGTCCGAGCTTCAAATCATGGGTTGGCTTTCTAGTTGTTTTTCACCGTGTGAATGTCACGCTAGCACGAGCTCACAGAACACTTTGGGTTAAGGGAAAGCAGCTACATTAAAACAATCAGATGCATATGAAGATGGTGTTTTTAAACCCGGCATGTTAACCTGCCCTTGCAATCTTCTGCTACCCTTTTATCATGTCATGAATTGAATGTCCTTCTATTATTATTTTTTATCTGTTATGGCATTTAGAATGGGCTTCTGCTTTTTCCTTGTGAATCGACCAAGATTGAAGGAAAGGAAGGACTATTGGGAATTGTTTGTTTTTCATACCCTGATAGCAACTATGATAGCATGTATACTTTCCTTTTGTGCCTCGTTTTTTTTCTTTTCCAAATAAAAGAGTAACTACTATATGATAGCAAAATAATGGTTGAATTTTTATATTGTGGGTGTTAGATCTTTAACCGGGGTGCTTTCCTTCTTAATTCTTAAATTCGGGTGACATTTAGAGACGATAGTGAACAATGGCCATTGAGTTCGATTTCTAAACCAGCAGTAGCAGATATAAACTTGAGCCATGAATAACATTAGTGGATATTTGTAGATTTGTCGACTAATGGCCAGTTTTAGGCTAAATGTTTGTTTTTGTCTTGGTAAAAGCTTTTCTTGGGCTGAATCTGTGTGTAGACCTCGCATAGTGAGCATGATATTTTCTTAGAGGCCTACGTGAGTGAAATATTGACTGCTCAATATAGATCCTGTGACGTGAGACACTGTATCATAAGATAAAAGAGTTCAATTGAACTCCGTACTAGCAGCTATTTTCTTTGGAGCGACTATGAGGATAGGTCGAGTAGACAGTCGTGAAATACATGGGTATGCCCAAGCTATTCATATGTTGTTTTAGAGACGGAAGAGAAGGCTTAATTCGCAGGAAGAGTATTTTGCTTTGTATTCCTCCTTCGCTGACTGTAAACCTTGTGATTGGTGACTCGAGTTGGGTCACGGTAGAGGATCTTGTGTCGATTCACTTATATTTTCAACATACTATCCTTTGCTTGTTTAAATTCAAGTATCGAATGAAATGGGTTTCTATTAAATCCATTTTGTAGCTTAGCAAACCTTCAATAATTCAGGTAGGGACTTTCTTAGTAAGTGTTGACTGAGGCATGTATGAAAATAGAATGGTTACCTTTCTTCGAATCTGGTTAGACTTGTATGAAAATGGAAAAGGTAGGAATCGACTCAGTTACATATTTTAGTAAGCTAAGTCCTTAACTCTTACAATGATCATACGAGTGGTGGATTACGGGTTTATTACTGTTTATGTGATGTAAGATAATAACAACCTTTGGTGAAAAGACTTCTTCTTGATCCTTGCTTGTGTAATCCAACTATAGTTGTTGAATGTAATTTAGTTGGATAGAATCTAATTTATTTAACTTCTTGAAGAAAAATAATTAGGTTCAGTGAGAATTACTTGGCATTTTGAATCTTCAGATTCAGTTTTTGTGTTGTGAGTATTATATGTATGTTGGTTTATTCAGTCGAGGTGAAGTTAACTTTAATATTTGACTGATTTGTCTTCATATATATGGTTGGGGCCTATATTGTTCCTAAAACAAGGATGTGTGTTAATGCAGTCTTGTTACCAGGCAATTTTGATATGTTAAGTCATTTGACTGATCTTTATCTTTTTGGTTAATAGTAATAGAATGATGTTTGGGTGTGTTATATTTCAATCACGTAATCCATAGGATTACATGACTGAAATCTCAATACTCTCAGCCTTGTTGTCTTCACCAATAAGGTCTCACCTTGTTTGTCTTTGGAATATCTCTCTCACTTGAATATTGGGATTCCTCTCTTGTTTGGCTG